>JALLLT010000088.1:0-66091 GCA_025266875.1 Fennellomyces sp. T-0311
GCTTCTGCAACTCGGTATGGCGAGCGGTAAGCGACTTTGCCTGGAGGTGTGGGTAACCGCACAACTGCTTCCGGCATCGTACAGTAAGCATCTTTTGGAATAGCGGCATTAGCGTCCAGGTAAGGGGCAATAGCATCCAGAAAGTCTTGGTGTTGCTTATCGTTGCCTACTGGGCTGTTATTTGGCACGTACTCATCAGGCATGGTAGGCGGATCTCTGGGAATTCCCGGCCGGTGCCAGCAATAAGGAAGGTTACCAATGAAAATACCGAAGTGATGTTTGATGTCATTACCAATGGAAATCTCAGCGTTACCATGTAAGTTAAACACTTCAAAGTGATGGCGGATAGCTTTGTTGTTGCAAGAAACATGTAATTTATTTTTTGTCACTCCTATTCTAGGTACAAGTGTGTCCTTATGTGCAGTGTGCACTTGACCGGAACGAGGCTCTACTTGCCAACCCATTTGCCGGCACAACGACAAAGACACAGTGCTATGGGTGGCACCAGGGTCGAGGAGCGCAAGGAACTTGTGTCCTTCTAGAAAGATAGGAATGTAATATGAGCGTGTGTTCTCAAAGGAAAACTCATGTGAAGACTGTGTAGACTTACAATCTGTGCAAGGCCCAACGGCCAAATCCAAATCCGACATGACAATGTCTGGGTCGCCGTTGTCATCGTCATCATCCTTCTTTGGAGGAGGCATGGTGTCGACGACGTCCGAAGAACGAATGGCAACCGAGGTGCACTTGTGATTGGGGACCCAAGGGGCACCACACTTACGACAGAGGTTGCCGCGAGAAGCACGAGAAGAGGAAGAGGAAGAGGAACCTGAAGAAGGACCAGCAGAAGAGGAAGCAGAAGAAGACGACGAACCACGGAACGGATTGTGCATCGAAGCTGCGAGCCAACAGAACCTTGAGCTAAAATCTTAGCCCGAGCTTGGCAGTCGATGGTGTCGTGGCCACAGCGACCATGGACTTCGCAAAAATGCGAACCTCGGTCAACGCGACGGCGTTTGGCATCCTGAGAGGACGACGGACCACGAGAAGAAGAACCACGAGAAGAAGCAGCAGCTGAAGAGGAGGAGGAAGAGGAAGACGAAGGACCAGCAGAAGAAACAGGATGGGAAGACCCACGTTGGCAGTTGGCCAAGCGGTTGCGAGCCTTCTTCGCTCCTTTCTCCAAGGAGAGACAAGAGATGAAAACCCGGCCAAGGTGTTCTTCTGATCCCAGGAAGACCAGCACGGGCGGTGTACACCCGGTCCTGCAGGTCAGGAACCAAAGCGTCAATATACTTATTGACCATGACGAAGTCATCGCGGCCTTCGCATCGCGCCGGAGTTTCTCGAAACGTGCCGTGAACAAGGCAACGTCTCATTCTTGAGCATGCGGATATCCATCAGCTGCTCGGTCAGCTCGGCAATGCGGTCAGCTTCGTCAACATCGAGATCCTCAATGAGACGGGCGCGGGCAAAGGACCAAGGCTCATTCGTGTGGGGCTCGAGGTTCATGGAGAACCAAGAACGGTGCTCTGGAGAGAGCAGCATGGGAACGAAACGGGGCCAAGTACAATCCAAATCAAAGTCGTCGCCACGGACAACGTCTTCGAACTTGGTGAGGCAGTCCGACAAAGTGGGGAAGGTGGTCGAGGAAGGCTTCCAAACATAACCAGCCCACTGGAAACAAGAAAGGTTGGTAGGCGCACGGCCAGAGCATTCGGTGGGGACCGAAGTGGAGGGAGCAAAGAGCGACTGGGCAGTGACAGCGGCCGCGATTGCCTCTTCGAGGCGAACCATATGGGCCTTGATGGCGTCAGCTTCTGGAGCGTCGCGAGCAATGGCCTGGGTAAACTTGCAAGTGATGCGAGCAAGCTCATCCCTGAGCTCACCGATGGCAGTGGAGGCGATGGCCCGCATGGAGACTGAAGAGAAAGAGTTGGAACCAGTATAGGAAGACATGGTGGAAACTTGGCAGGTAGTAAGAAGAAGTAAGGTAGGTAAAAAAAGTAGAGTGTCAAAGGAGTTCGCAAAAAAAAATGTGATATTCTCAAATAAGATCAGACGTGAAAGTGCGAGACCGAATTAAAGATGTTTTTATTGATGACAAACTACTCAGATATTTATATTGTTGAAGCGGTCGGGATGAACGCTTCTTGGTGATGTTCTGAATCCATGTTTAAGCAGCGATATAGGACGAGCGTCCTGTTATGTAACTTATCCATGTTTCGGGTAAACTCGATGAGTCCTTTGATGTCCTAATCTAGATCAAAGTAGTTTTGGACAGATGTTGGCAGAAACTGGACCAATGGATGACGTACGGTTGGTGCCGTCGAAAGAACGAATAGAATGGATGTGTCTGAGCCTGAAACAAGAAGGCATTCTCTGTGGGAAGGTGTAGGATACGACACTAGCAGGGCAAAAGGCTGTTCTATGACTGGTACAGGATGCAATTGCTCTTGTCTGACTGGTCGGCCTTGCTTCTGGCAGCGATCGCATTGGAGTATGTAATTTCGTACATCTTTAACCATGCCATACCACCAGTATCGTCGTTTGAGTTTTTCCAATGTATTTTGCATTGCTTTTTGTCCTCCGAGTGGATGTTCATGCGCCATGTAGATTGCTTCGCCCACTTGATTTTTCTGGAGAACCAGTCTTGGTAGTGTCTTGGCTCTTCGATAAAGCTTGTCGTTGTTGACGAAAAATTTGGTATACTGTCCTTTGAGGCGTTTTCTGATTTCCGGTGTAATATTCTTCGGGTATTCGAGTGTTTCGATATAATATTTCAGTGCTTCGTAATAGTTGTTGTTCATTTTTCTGATGGTATTGATTCTGGTACTGATAAGGAAATTGTATCGCGGTTGAGTTTAATGATGTTCCGTTGTGGTCAAATTGTTGGAAGTTCAGGTGTTGTAAGGAAATTGCTGCTGGTTGATGTTATTCGGTGAAGATTGATAATTCTGGACGGCGGTTGAGTTTAATGACTTCCCGTTATGGTCGATTTGTTGGCTATTTCTCGATGAATCCGGGTAGCCTGGAAAGGTAATCGACATTCGTATGTCTCTTGCCACTTCGATGAACAATTTCGAAATCGAATTGCGTGAGATACATAACCCATCGGGCTTGTGCTCCAAATAGATGGTCCGAGGAGGTAATGATTCCCTTGATTCCTGTATTGTCGACTTGAATGATAAACTTGCGTCCAAATAAAAGAGGTCGTAGTTTCTTGCAAGCCCAGTAAACACATAGTAGTTCCAATTTTACGGCTGAGTAACAGGTTTCGGTGGCTACCGTGGCTCTCGATAGATACTCAATAACTCGTTCAAGTCCATTTTCGTCCTTTTGGCAGAGGATGCTACCCAGTCCTTTAATACTTGCGTCGCATTGGACTATAAAAGGTTGGTCGCTGTCGAAATCCAGTAGGGCTAGGATAGGGGGGCTAACAAGGGCTTCTTTTAGCTTGTTGAATGCTTCAGTTGCTACAGAAGTCCAAGCCTTGGCATTGTCCTTGGTTAAATCATGTAAAGGTCGTGCAATAGCAGCAAAGCTGGGTACGAAACGTCGATAATAAGAGGCTAATCCGAGGAAAGCCTTGATTTCGGTCGTGATTCTTGGGATAGGGATTTCTTGTATCTTTTTTATCTTGCTGCTGTCCAGTTGGATACCTTCATCGTTGAATACATGGCCGAGAAATGAGATCGTCTTTTGAAAAGTGTGTCTTGCTCGGTGAAATCGTGAGTCCACCAATTCGTAGGCATTGACACATGCGTTGGATTGCTTGTAAATGCTGTTGCGCTGTTCGTGATGTTAGGTAATGTCGTCGCAGAATACAAAACATGATCCGGCATCGATCAAAGGTAAGAATACGAGATTGCAGAGACGTTGCATTACTGCACTTGAGTTGGTGCAGCCCATGACCATTCGCGTATATTCATACAAAGTGCCGTTGTGTGGGGATATAAAAGCCGTTTTTTCAATGCTGGATTCTTCAATCGGGACTTGATGGTAAGCCAGAACTACATCGGCTGTCGATCGGTATTTAGCTCCTCCAAGGCGGCTAAATATACTCTCGCAAGTCGGTAAGGGGTATGCGTCGCGCTTGACAAGTTTGTTGACTCGCCTAAAATCGTTGACACACCTCCAGGCTCCACTTTTCTTCTTGACTAGCAATATAGGACTAGCCCATGGTGATGTGGATGGACGGATAATTCCAAGGCTAAGCAGCTTGTCAATTTCTTCCTTGAAAGCTTGGGATTCAACTTGGGAAACTCGATACGGACGAGTTCGAACTGGTACGGCATCTCCGGTGTCGATTTTGAAAGTAATCAATGAGGTACGGCCGATATTGGTACCATCCCAATTGAAGACATCTTGATAGTCGCGGATAATTTCATAAAATTCCTTGATAATGTCAGGGTCTTCAATTTCAGGCTTTGAAATCATCTGTTTCCGTTCTTCCGATAATGGGATGGGGTCAATCTTGATCTGGGTTTTGCTTGTTGGTAACTTTTCCATGGCTTCGTCCTCGGGCAAGTATGTACTGATAAGCATTGGGGGCGAAAGCATCAATTTGGTGTCAAGTCCATTGCTGATTGTTATGCGGAATGTCGTTTGTCCTGGTTCAATATAGGTTCTGTGAAAACCATGATGAATTTCGTCCTTCAAATTTCCGTATTCTGGTACAAATTGTAATCGTTTCGTCGGGGGCACCACCAAACGGCCTGTTACAGATGTACTATCATTTGACGAGATAGCAACTACTTCCATAACTCGAACCTTGTAGTGATTTGTAGTGTGATCCTTTTGCAGGGGTGGTCCATCTCCAATATCCACTGAGGCGTGCATGAACATGAATTCTTGATCCTTGTTTTTCCTTTTTTTTGGAAAAAGGGGGGATTGATATCGTAGGCATGGCATTCAAGGTAGTTCTTTGTCAACAAGTAATCGAGTGTATACGCGCCCAAAATTGTGCCTTTGTTGATGATTTTCTTGTCCGGTCTGTGGTTGAAAATGTTGATGGTAAACTTGGAATCACCGTAATAAATATCTGTTCCGTTGATATATTGCATTTGGTGCAGGGACAGGTAGAGAGCGGGTTCAAAAATGAGGAAATCGTACGCTTGCTCTGGTAGAACACCGTGGATGCTGAAGGTCCCGGCATTCTCTGGAATAGAAATCTCGTGAACAGTGGTTATGAGATATACTAAGGTTCCGTCAACCTCACAATCCTTTTCGATCTTTATAAGTTCGCGTTTGGGGATTTCGTCCTTGACAAGGTGGAAAAATTCGACTTCTTTGGTGCTTTGATCGAGTTCTTCATCTGAGTTGGTTCTTGATTTGCTGGAATCACTGTCATCCTGAGATAAGGTGTCGTCGTCTGAGGTGTCCTCATCCGTTGAATCTTCTGTGGATTCATCGCTAATTTCCTCGGAAGAAGCTTCACGAAGTTTGTACCAATTTGGAGGTAGAGGAGGCGGCATTACATGTTTGGCAGAATCCTGAATGAAAGTGAGAGGTGCCGTAGCAATCTTGGGACTTTGATGAACTTCCAATAGTCCGGTCTTGAAGTTGATAGAAACATCCCCTTTGCTGAGCCAATTCGTTCCCAAAATCAGAGGTACGGGACATGTTGCTATAACTTCGACGTTTGTGGTGACTGATACCTCTCCGTTTACTTGAATCTTTAAGTCATGTACGGTGCCTAGTGCAGCTTGCTTGCTTCTGTTTCCAAGTGTAAAGACTATGTTCGAGGGTTCATTGATTCATAACTTGAGTTGGTCGCAAAGTTCTTTTGATATGCACGATCGTGCGGCTTTTGAATCGATCAAAACATGGATAAGCTTTCCTTGTACAAATAGAGGGGCGTAAGCTGCGGTTGAATCAATTTCTTTGCTGGTATCCAACACGTTGAGCTGTTGACGTTTCTTTCGAATTGATGTTGCCGAATGAAGTTCTCTTCGTAGTGCAGGTGAAATTTCAATAAGATCCTTGAAGCTGATGTTGGCAGTACGAAGCATGGCATCCTGGATGATATTGTATTCAATGGCAGGTTTTTGGCGTTTTCTTCGAGCTGTTTTCGCTTTTTCCTTTCCTTTGGTTTTTGTTGCACTGGCATCGATCATCTCTATGTCCGGGGAATAAGATGATGCGGCCACGTGGTCTGCTTCAGGTTGAAGAGTTTGGTTGTTGGACTCAGGCTGGAGCGTCATGGGAGATTCACGTATTGTTGTGACCGGTGCTGATACGGAAGGAATTTCTTTGTGTATTGGCTCGTCAAAGTGTATTTTCTTGTTCTTTTTCGCTGTTTTTCTGGCTTCTTTACACCTCAGGCGGACCGATTGATACTCAGTTTGGAAACTGTAAACCCCTCCGCCATTCTGTAGTACCACCTTTGCAATCCACGCGGTGTCACACCGTGCTTTACCGCTGACTCACCAATATAATTTAAAAGGTACCCCCCTTTACGAATTTGCTCTTTTTTTCACTTTTATTTTCCAACCTAATGAGCGACCACACGACTATCCAGACCCAATCTGAACCAGCAACTGCATCTGCCATACCCCAGCGTATGCCTCAGATGGAACCTCGTACTAGAAAAGTATCAGCTTGGAACGCTTTGGTGTATCTAGTTTATCAAGGGGAGGAAAACGACAAAGAAAGTATGAATAAATTACTGTACTGTTACATTTCTGCATAATGTTTATAGTTATAATATACTGCATAGAGTGGCGTGGAAAATTGATCATAGAGGATCCAGAGATTGGTCCTACGATGGCAGAAATCGCCGATGGATACCGTGCTATGAGTACTGCTGATGTCGAGCTTCTCAAAGAGAAGGCAGTAGAGATCGATAATGCGAAGAACTCGATTGTTGATGATCATCTCGAGCGTGCCGAAGTTGGAGCCACTCTTAGACGTAATATTAGAACGATCATTTCGAAAATGGCTGCTCAATTGGATTGGGATGTCACTGTTCTCATGATGTCGCCTCGTGGAAATGAATACGGAATGACTCTTCCATTATGTACTAGCAGTAAATATTTGGATGAAAGTATATATGATGTATTGAAATATTACATTATAGAACGCTTGTATGAAGTTGTCAGTGAGCTTAAGGTTCACGAATATTTTGGTTACATATGTGGCAGTAAGTTAGAGGATATGGTATGCAATACAACTGTTACGTACGTACTGATATAAGCATACTCAAGAGGTATATGAAGTACCACCAGGTATGAGTGTGATAGTTCTATTTTCGCTATTGTTAATATCTTTTAGTGAAAAAACCTTTTCAATACTCGAGAAGCCAAACAAAAGATAGAGGCGAGGTACAGAAAAAGCTATTCGCTGATTATAGTAAGTATAAATGAAATACATAACAATGTATATGAATTAGAATTCCCTAAATATACATTTATAGGTACGAAAACTAAAGGAAAAGTAACAAACATCAACTGGTCCAGTTTTAAGCGTATCATGATTGACGGAGAGTACCGATATCGCAACAAAAAATACTGCGTTGATTTAATCGGCCATGATTTTAAAACTGCTACCGCACCAAACCTTTCAGCAGACTGTAATACTTGGAAAGTTCTGTCGAAGAAATTCGATAAAAAAACTCTGCGGTTTGAAAGCTTTGACTGCAATGGCGCTGCAGGAAATAGCTCAGATCAAATAAATGTAGATGATCAGTAGTAGTAGTAGCTCGTTAACGAAAAATATAACGAATATCATATGTTGTTATAAGTATGCTTATCTATAATATAATAGACAACTCCCGAAAACCCTCCAGAAATCTCCTTCCTTATTTGGAATACAGGCACCGTTTTTTTTTATACCCTGGCTCTTTGTGTTGAAAGTCCTTATAAGAATCTTTATAACTGCCTCTGCCATGAGTGAAAACTTCCTTGATAAAACTGCTACCGAGATTTTGAATCAAAATGCTGAAATCAATATTGTGAGATCTACTCATCGCTCAAATGGCTCGAATGCGAACATAAAAAAAAATGATTTGGTTGGACTCATCGAAGTAAGCATTCCGCAGAAAAATCATGTGGAAGGCCATGTATTCCCCTCTGGGACGTCATAATCACGCTCAACGTGGCTGTCGTACTCGCAGGGTACCTCAACCACTTGCGGCTCATCATAGCCAGCTTGCTGTCGCCTGTGTCTCTGGCGCCAATGTTGTCGACGGTAAGGAATCGGCTAACTATCAAAGACATGTTTTGCCGGTAATGGATGTCCAGCGTGATGCGTGTGGTGCGCGTGTCTGGCCCTGAGAAGATAGTCGCGTGAATGAAGAAATAGGCCGAGCCTACCAAATATGCTTCTGCCATGGTATTGTCGATCTTCCTCCCATCCCTGCCCCACCTCAACTTCTTAACTTGCCGGATGACTCTGGCCTAATGAGAAATCATTTTTTATAACATTTGCAAGTACAACACTGCATTTCTGATTAAGTCTTTGGGTGCTATGGTCGAACATAACGATATCAATGCTCGCAATGGAGCATATGCGTTTCGCATCCACGATGGCATATACCACCGAATTAGTCCATTGGTACCTGAAGGAAACGTCCCTCCCAGTTTCACGGAGATTTACATCTATGACACTGCTGAACAGCAAGTTAATAGACGCGCCGATATTTTTGAAAGTTAGTTGTATGCAACTTCGAATGAGAATTGAGATTTCAGAAAAAAGCCAAGGGGCAACAAATACTTAGGTGTCCATCAAAATCCTGGCTCATGAATCTCTTCTTCCTTCCGTATTGATGATAATCGTCGATAGCGGATACCACTTGCAACAATGTGTTCAACACCATTCCACAAGGCAAAAGAAATATTAGTACTTCCTATATATGTATAGCAATGTGCTAACTTATTTTCTAATCATAAAATAAATGGACTGAATGTATGCTACCTCAGCATAGGTGCAGGATGACCATGCTACATTGGACAGATATGTAAGTTTACGTTAAATATCAGTGGCTCATAGGTAATGGTCACATTTCTTACAGACGTCTAGCTATCTTCTGTTTGCGCTTCCCGATGCCAAAACGGCAGAGGAGTCATGGGGTATAAGCATCTGAGCCGTCTGTGCTCCATCCAAGATGACTACACTCAGGTACTTCTCACCCATCAGACCGGGATAGCAAACTCTAACAAGGACGATACACGATACAAGGAATTACTATACAGTCGAACCCCGGTTTGTGCAGCTCCCGTTTCGTGCAAAACCTCACTATATGCATCAAAGTATTTGGAATTCTTAAAGCGGTACAAAGCAGGTATGACTGTATGGACTATCTCCCGGTTGGTGCACAACCTCACTGTATGCATCAAAATATTCGGATTTCCCTGTTCTGCACAAGGCGGGGTTTGACTGTACCAATACTTCTGTATAATAAATTTCAAAAGCTTATTTCAGCAAGCGGTTGTCTCTAAGCAATAATATAAATATGTGCATGTCGTATACTTAGTGTTAGGGTTGTTAGGGTTTAGTAATAGGGTTTAGTGTCCGGGTGTAATATAGGATTTAAGATGGCTGAGTCGGCTCACCGATGAATGACCCGAAGCGTAGCGTAGGGGCTCATTCAGTCGAGCAAAGCGAGACAGGTAACGACTCGGCCATAAGGTTTAGATGACGAGCCGGCTCACCGTTGAATGACCCGAAGCGCAGCGAAGGGGATCATTCAGTCGAGCGTAGCGAGACAGGTGACGTGCTCGTATTATATAATATACACTAGGTGCCGTAGATCTTTTACTGAGAGCTACCTGCATGATGGATGATTACTTAGCGATATGTGTTTCTGCTCTATTGTCGAAGTGGCTCATTTATAATAAAGTAATAAACATGCTTCTTGTTGCGGTGGATATATTGACACTTTGAATGCACGAGATATATTAACGCTTTTGTTCTTTTAGCACGTTTCATAATTATGATAAATAATATATATACTGATGCTTGACGCATTATCTAAGGGTTCCTTTTTTCTTGTTCGCTTCCAATGGGTAAAAAGACAAAATCTGCATCTCCAAAATATTTGAGAATTCCCGGCCAAGGTGGCGAAGTGGTTTGGTCAGCCAAATCGAAGGATGGTAAACACCTCACCAAATACGCCATACGAAGACCAGGGGATGAACGTAATGAGGAAGATGATTCTTCGGGAGCCTCAATGCCGCCTACCAAGCGCGTAAGAGCAGACACACATAATATCACGTCTACTAGTCATGATGATGGTATATACGGTAATGGAAGCTACGAGCAGTTTTATTAATGAAATGATTTAGCATTTGACTTACAGCAACGTTGGGAAGGACTGGATGACAATATTGATATGGATCATGGGAACGATGATGATTACTATCGCCAAAACCAAAGCTATAGTGATAGATGTAACACATTCCTTTCAGACGATCGTCGAAATTTCAGAAGAACGCATCAGCAGAAGCAGGCCATCCTTGAAAGTAACTGGTCTGGGATGTTAGGTTGCTTGACCGACGCGTACTTTTATTGTCGAGCAACTGGTGGACCATCATTTGTGGAGAACGAGCCTGCATACAAGGCAGCGCGTTGTGGATGCAACACTGTTAAAATTGAAGAAGTGGAATGCGTGTTTTATAGCGGTAACCATTGCTTCAAATAGCGATATATAAAACTATATACAATTCATTCTAAATAATTCGAATTTAGGAATTGGTACATCCAAGATACCGTTTTGCAATTGTAGATCAAAAGCAGAAACACTTATTCGACATCATCTCTTCCCTGCTTCGCCATCTTCCCCTAAAATGGCGTTTCACATTCCTCTGCTTGACTTCTACTACCACTTAAATGTCGAAGGCCAGCTATCTGTACAAGCGTTTACAAATACTTGTGCCCAGATTCATCGCTTCAAAGTAATAACAATACAATGATGTACCGCTTATTGTATAGATACTAATTATGCTAAACCGGAAATTCTAATAATTAGAAAGATGAGCGTCTTCGAAAGGCGTTCTCAAATGCCTACTTCGCGTATCAGGACATGCTTGATGAAGTAAAAAAGATACTTGATGTCCAGGATAAAGGATGTCCTTGCTGTCCAGAGGTACGTTACTATAGTGCCCTAGTTTTTACTTATCGCCATGTAGATAATATATCGCTTCCTTATCTTAAATTACTCAAAATGCTTGCTTTAATACACGTAGAGTGGAATGTGGATTGCATTGGATGCGAATGCTCAATTGCGTCGACGAAAGCGTAGCGAGCAGGATACCAAAAAGCCAAGCACACGCGAATACTTTGATGCTGATTCACTTCACTCAAAATATGAAGCTATTAGAGCTGACAGTTCAAAAAAGATCTGTCAAAGCAGGCTCAAGGCTGCAGATCCAGCAATTAACAGCAGAGTTATGCCAAGCTTTCACGAAACTGGTGTTGCAGGGTCCTCATGTGCTCGACATTCAATCCCGTTAGCTTTTACAAACATGTTTGAATCCGGTGAAAGGTGGGTTATTTATAGTATTTCTTTAGCCCTGATATGCGGTAGCATATATACTACTTATATGTAATATTATTGATACCTAACTGTCTCTAATTATAGGTTCAAGTATCCGCTTGCGCTTGTTGAAGTAGTCAAAAGCCAATATGGTAATAACAACCTAAATGTTATGTATGATATTGGTTGTCGCTTTGAACCCACCCTGAAGGTAATGTACTGTGCTTCCGTTTATATATTTAAATATATACGTACATCATCAAGTATGTAACCTGATGGCGTAATATTATGCATTTGATATAATGAAGATATGATATACTCTGGATATTAATGCTACCACATTACAAAATGCATCTTTAGGCCACTTTTCCAGAGCTCTCTGAGAGCAAAGTAGCTGTTTCGGTCTTTCACGCATATGCACACTCCATGCAATGCCAAATCGATTACCATCCTCGATATCAATCTGATATGGCTATGACAGATGGGGAAGGAATGGAGCGTATATGGTCATACCTAGGTAACTTTGTTTCGATTACGCGTCAGATGAACGCAGAAAGGCGCCAAAGTACACTAGATCATGCAATTCAACACTTTCGGTGGAAAAAATTATTGAACCTGCGTAAGCCAACCTAATTTATCACATTACTGCTCTACGTACTAACTGAGCTAAATTTAAAAATTTTTGGTGATCAAGAACAAACCCTTCGCATTAAACAGCGGAGAGCAGAAGAGATACACAGCAAGGCCGATAGTTTCATTCAAGAAAAGAAGAGATTATTTCTTCAAAGCGACGAAGCAACACGTACCTTGCCGTGGTGGGCCTCTGCTCAAATATCTGAAGAAGATATCAAGGCCCATTGGTTAGCGTATACCTCTGATGTTAAAAATAAGTCAGGTTTAAGCGCGCTACCGAGAAGAGTATCTCAGGAAATTGTGTACTTCAAAGAGCTAGTCGAATTGTATAAACTAGAGTAAGCAACCATTTTTTAATGCTGATCAAACGTCAAAGTATACAAAATAGGTATAACTGTTGCTAATCAAAACCATCTACATTTACGACATATAGTGCCGAAATAAATAGCCGCAATGCTCAAACAAATGAAGGAACTATCAACGAGGGATCGACAAGAAGTGCAAGAATGAGCAACGGTAAGTTAGAAAGCGTTTGATACGTAGCATACAGCTGAAAGATGCCTGCTATTATAATAATTAGAAGAGATCACCAAGAAACGTGATAAGGCTTTAAAGAAAGTCGAAATATCCGAACGCTCATTGGGGATTGAAGAAACCGGGCGTTGGACTGAATCCTCACCGAAATGGATGGAGATCAAAGAACAAAAGCTCAAACTCGACAAGCAAAACGCGCTTGATCGTATAAAGTCGTTGATCATCTCACGTCAGATGATGTACGAGCAAATGCATGGCCACAGTGGTGCAAGACCTGGTAAGACTTTTCTAAAGTTCTGCAAAACCAGCAGTAGATGTGTAATACATTATATTTCGAAACTGTTAGGAGAGACTATGAGTACTAGGCACGCAAGAGCCATCAATAAGCTTGCCAAGGATGCCGAATCTGAGCTCAAGCGTTATAATGAGGCTTGCCGTAGTCTTGGCAGCGCCGAAATATCATGGGAGGATATCAAGAAACCAGATACTGCATTTTGGAACAGACAAGCAACAATGGACAGCCATGAGCTTGATGTTCTTCGCAATATGATGAGTAAGATGAGAGCTACTGAAGAGTTGGCACTTCTGGAGGTACGTAAGTGATTAACGTTAAGCATACTTCATTCTATAACTTCAGAAAACAGAGAGAGAACGAAAAGCTTCGGCACTACGCGCGCGAAAAATGCGCAAAGTTAGAGGCGAGAATCCTCGATGAGACTTGTTCTGGACGCCGTGCAGTACTTGTTGATGCTCTTCACGATGCTGATATCTTGTACTTTAAGGTCCATGGCTTCGATAGACCTCACTTGCCAGCAGTTGATCATCTGCTGGAAGGGCAAGATACATGCACGGAGGTCATCGAAGCAGAAGGTACAGAGATGTCAGTGACACTGGTCGTAGACTTTGAAGATGAAAGTCATCACGATGACATTTATGAAGAGCCCCAGGAAAGCCAAGATCATATTGGTAACCTATACGAAGCTGTGGAGAATGCTGAGAATGCTGAGATCATCTCAGCACTGATGGAGGGAGCCGAGGTCGAGATTTATGCAGAGAATTTCTAGTGTACCTATACTTTATATGCTTTTCTATGGACATATGTTTATATGTTGTCTATATGCTTTCATCTATATTTTACCCTTTGTGGATTATGCTCCTTTGCTTATTCCCAACTCCAAATTCACATATGCTCCTAAATATATACCTATATAGAACTGTAGAATGATCGTTGGTGCAAGTACTTTTGACAGACGGAATGTATAAGAGCATTGCAGGCTGATACTTTTCTAGTACGAGGTTCCATCTGAGGCATACGCTGGGGTATGGCAGATGCAGTTGCTGGTTCAGATTGGGTCTGGATAGTCGTGTGGTCGCTCATTAGGTTGGAAAATAAAAGTGAAAAAAAGAGCAAATTCGTAAAGGGGGGTACCTTTTAAATTATATTGGTGAGTCAGCGGTAAAGCACGGTGTGACACCGCGTGGATTGCAAAGGTGGTACTACAGAATGGCGGAGGGGTTTACAGTTTCCAAACTGAGTATCAATCGGTCCGCCTGAGGTGCTTCTTTATCGATTTTGCTGTACAGAACTGTTCGGGATCTCAACTGCTTGTCGAAACGATGAGGGCTATGTTGCTGAGCTGCAAATAACTCGTAGTTTGGTTGAGACGCGATATCTATTTCGTTAGTATCATCAAATCGATCATTGTGAAAACCTGAATACTGGTCAAAGTTGGATTCTTCATTGATAAGGTATGTGTTTAAGCTAGCGGGATTTTTTGGTGATGGGCGTATCGACTGACCGCTAAGATCGTTTTCAGTCAGCCCTACTAGTTTTTTGCCGGCTCGGTAGGGTCAGTAGTCATGCCCTGATACACATTCTTGAACGTTCTGGGAGGTGCTCATTGGGGTGATTTCCTTCTGTGTTCTTCGAGTCTACGACCCGATTCGTTCATTGCTGCTTGATAGTCGTATTCGATTTCACCAGATTCTTCATTGATCCTTGTAAAACGTTCATCAAGGGGGTAGGTCTTGTTGCGCCCGAACTGGTGTCTGCTTGAGTGATAGAATGGCTTTCCAGCCGGTGCCTTTCTGGGCAATGGTTTGTAGCCTTGCCTAACAGGGGCATTCGAGGGACCTGGTTCGCCATCGTTTCGGTAGCCATTATAGTCTCTTCGGTAGTTGGAGTCGAACTCGAAGCAAGGCTCTTGACGCTGTTCTTGGCGGTAATCCTGCTGACGTCCACGTTGGTATTGCCTGTTGGCGATGTTCCTGTTTTCCCATGGTCTCTGTTGACGACCATTGTAATCGGGCCTAGGAGGGCAATGTTCCGGATTGGGCCAGTCCTCAAAGAACATTTCTTCCAGGTTTCTTTTCGACATTTCCGCTGCCAAGGAACGGATAATATCCTTCGCTCTCGGGTTACTCTGGATCAAATGCAAGATTTCGTCGCCTTGGACTTCGTTGTTGTCAAATCGTTGCTGGTGCACCTGGTTGAAGTTGTCGAGTTGGGTGGCCATCAATTTGATGCCATTTTTGCTGTAAGCCTTTCGTCTTTCGCTTTCCTTGTGGTTCTTCTCACGTACAAACCAATAGCCGTCGCACGCCTGAAGGAGTTGTTCGTGGAGAAGAAAACCAGTCCTCATGCAACTGTCGGCTACTTCCGGAAGTAGTCCGTCTCGAAACTTTGCACGGATAGTCTCTTCGCTTCGGATATTCGCCCTGTCAGCTTGCTCGCGTAGGCGTCCTAAAAATTGGCGGGGAGGCTCATTTGGATTCTGGGACATATCGTAAAAGTCCTGTCGCATGCGGAGTAAGTCGTGCTCGGAAACAAATTCAAACTCGAGAAGATCCATTACTTCAGGGAGGGTTTGTACATCGCTGTCTTGAGTGTCACGGTAACGAGGCAAAACGCGTCTCTCGAAAAATGCCAGAGCTGGACCATGCAAAACCGCATGCAGAATTTCAATTTGGCGTGTCGTATCGTCTGCAATGCCGGCGAGCATCATGTGCTGTTTGAAATCTGTGCGGAAATCGATGAAGTTACTATTTTCATAACCGGTAAAAAATAGGCTGGATGGAGGGTAGATGGGCTTTGATGCCAACACAGTAAGTTCAGTAGGACGGTGATCCCTGGGGGTAATTGGTCCGGAGGAAATGGCAGAGCTGTCGTTTTGGGAAACATTTCCCGAATCGACCTGGTTGTTATCAATGGTTTGCGGCTGTTGGTTTGACATTTGTAAGCGAGTTACAAGAGAAGAATAAAGTTTGGGTTTAAAAAAAAAAGGGTTTGACTGTTTGATAGATTTGATATAGAAAAGTGTGGGGATCAGAAAGTATGTTCCCCTGTAGTGAGCACCAATTGTTGTAAAAGGAAATTGCTTGTGTAAGGTAATTCTGTGTGAAACAGAGTCCACAAAGTAGGTTGAAATATAGGGAAATAGAAAAGGTGAGTTAACCAAATACAGATATAAGCTCCTGTCTTGGGCTTTGAAAGGTATGATCAAGATAATTGAGGTCAAGTTAACTGCTTTATTTCATTTGATTCAACAAGGGTATTTATATGTTTCTGTGGATATGCTGACTGTGGATACATCGGGCTATGCCGGAGGTAAAAGGTGGGTTAGATAGGAATTACAACTAGCAAGAGATCCGAGTGCAGAAGAAGATAAACGAAAGTGCAGATGCACCATATAATAGAATAGGTCGGTAGCTTGGGAAGATCAGAGAGAGGAAGAAGATACATCAATGTGCAGATGCACCATATAATAGAATAGGTCGGTAGCTTGGGAAGATCAGAGAGAGGAAGAAGATACATCAATGTGCAGATGCACCATATAATAGAATAGGTCGGTAGCTTGGGAAGATCAGAACGAGAAAAAGGAGATACATCAAGTGCAGATGCACCATATAGTTGAATGAAGGTCAATACAAAGGTCAAGTGCGTGCCAAAAAAAGGGGAAGGTAGCATAAACGAAGAGGGGCTGAGAAATTTCGTTACAACGTACTTTCGCTCGCCATTTCAGGAACATAAACTCGGATATAAAATCATGGTTTTCCAGAAGGACGGGTGACCGAACAGGTGCATTGATACATCATGAATATTTCGATACACCAGCTGCAGTGTACCACCAACACCTTTGATAAACTCTTCTTCTCGCTTATGAGGAAAGTCGGGAATTATGCTTAAATTGATACGATGCGTTTCAAATTCCTATCCAAAGATATAATGATCAGCCTTGGCATAGACCCATCCTTCGCAAACTTATACCAAAAGTGAACATGGGTCAGCTTCCGACTTCAGAATGCTTTTCACCTTCTCCATCGTTTTAGCCTGAATTGTTGTTTTGGGATCTGCGGCCAACGCGTACTCAACAATTTCTACAATCTTTTATGGCGCTATGAGTACAGTTATAACGAGATAAATTTACTTTGTACCTTTTATACTGAGAGTTCGATAGGTCGACATCAAACCCAAATCGTGCCATCATACGTTCAAGTTTACTCAGGGTACCACGAGACTTTGGAACTGGGATATTCTCAGTTTGCATTTCAGCATTGAATCTTGGCTTATGATGTGCTGTGCATGTGATCAGGACCTTAATTAGCAACAGGTGCCGTATACTCACTTTTGATTAACCTGTGGAGTACCGGGTGGAGTTCGTTGGGCTCGCTGTCATCGTTGTTTTTGGCACTAGGGACATCCGCAGTAATATCGTTTCTTCGGCGACGCCTTTTGCTTGGTCGCGCGTGCTCGTGCTTGCTCGCTGAATTCAGTGGAAATGACTCATGTCCGTGTGAAACGTCGTAATGCTTTTCTAAAGCATCCGAGGTTTGGAAAGTTTTTCTCTTTTCGGTGCACGATTGAAACTCGCAACGATATAATGTCATGTATTTTCGTTGCTGGTACAATGTCACGAGAGAATCTTGTGAAAATAAAGGGCGCAAGCGATGGTCATGTGCACGCAGCATAAGCGTTTATGCGCAGCACCAGCTCCGCAGCGCTTCAACTTTTTGTTCAACTTGATCAGTGTCAAAATGACAAAACCGACGAATGAACTAAATAATCAAGCAGGGATTAAAAGGAGTCGCTCAGGAAGATCAAAGCAGAGTATAAACTTGTTATCCATGTTTATTAGTTTTAAAGTGAAGATAAGAAGCTAATGACTTTCGACAGAGCGAAATCCTTTAAAGTCGATTCTAAACGATGCTCGACCTCCAGCGACGTGAGAGTATAGTAATGTTCTGACACATTAGTTGTGCTAACGGGTGAAAACTTGTGAAACGGTTAGTATGCAGCAAAAACAGAAAACCAAAGAAGTCACGTCTCGCAAGCAATCGGCTTCCAGTGGATACTCAAGCAATTGCTCGTCAAGTGGTAGCGAAGGAGAATCGGGTGGCGACGAAGATGCCGATCCATCTACTGAGAATGATTCTGGAAGCATGGATGGTCACTCGGAAGGGTAAAATACAACACTATATCGCTTGTAACAATTTTTACCGTCGTTTTGATGATAGCTGTTTGGGGAGCACTGGTCGAAATATGCAACGGTAAGTAAATTTCGCTCTATTATAATATCTTCACGGAACTTCGCTATAAACTTCTATAGAGAAACGCTTGTCCTTGACCAACAGGAGCAAGTCGTGTTTCGAAAAAAAGCAACACGTTATGGTTACCTGCAGAAAAGTTTTCTGGGTACCAGTGAAACGACACAGGCTTGTATGGAGCTTGGTTTGGAAGTGCTTGGGCGCACGCCACACGCGGATGACCGTATTTTTATCCCGCATCCCTTACGAAAGGTAGTATGTCATCGACATCAAAGTACTACGACTGCTAACTTCAGATTTTAGGTACGAAATAGCATATCTGCATCTCGCTCGAATTCGGTCACAACAATGACAAGATTCATTGAGCACTATGATTTTCCCATTTCGGGTCATCTTCTGTCAAGTCGCCAAAAACATTCCAAAGAGCAATTCCGTTTTCTTCTTCGCAAGTCAAGGTGCGTTTTGGGTTTATTTTCCAATATTAAATTTGATAGGTTTAATAATTAAAAACGCAAAAGATTCTCACGTACTAACTTTGATATCACTGGCACATGACTGCAAAACCCTTGCATCGGACACGCCATATACTATGTCTTTTATCCGAAGAACAGAGAGCCCAGGGCGCGACTGTCACCTGCACCAGAGAAACTCACCCATGGGCTGATCGCGCTGACTTATACCATGGTAACTGTTCATTAGAAAATAGATATGAGCGCTATGATAACCATGACCATTAGCTGTACTTCTGTATGGCGAAGTTGTACGGACACAAGACAATTGAGCATGATGTTGACAAGAAATTTGCATCTGGCTCACGATGGAAAAATACATATTGCGACCTTATGTCCGGTGCTTCCGGAGAAAGCGTGGACTGGGAAGAAGTCATAAGGATTCAGCAATCCATCGTCGACGCACTGGCAAGTAGCCAGACAGCTAAAGGAAGTATTGATTTGTTTGAGGGCTCATCGGAGGACACTGAAGACAGCGATGATAACACGAGACAGACATCACAAGATAGCGAATAGTGAATTAATAAAGCATGGCCACATGGTGTTGAGGAGAGCCTTAAAGATGAAGAAAGCTAAAGCAAATAGTATCAAGGTGTAAAATGCCTAAAAGGCTTTAAACTGTATAAAATGGCTGAGATAGTTTTAAAAGGATCAAAGGGAAGTGTTGAACCTTGCAAGGTATTGCAAACTTTATAGAGCGTCTTCCAAGGAATTTTGAGCCTAGCAGGGTAGGGGGTAACTCTGCGTACCATTTGTATCTTTTGCAACCTTGCAAGGCCTTGCAAGACAAATCCAAATTTGGGATGATGTTGACAGCCTACCAATCTCTGACCCAGACGAAGTGAGCCTAGGCACTGAATTCTCTGAGGTCATGAGTTCGGTTGCGAGCCTCTATCAAGAACTTAGTAATAGCCAACAACAAACCGACCTTATTGCATCACTCCGAGGTCTGATAGAAAGGTTCAAGCCGGTTAATCTAGAAGACCTATCCTTTCCGAAGCATATCACCACAAAGGGCAGACCGAAAGGTATCAAAGGCACAAGGTTACCATCGGCGTTCGAGAATGCGGAGCATGAAGAGAAGCAGAAGGAGAAGGCTCGCAAAGAAGCAGCGAAAAAGGATGAGGATCAACAAGGGGATAATGCCCTCAAGTTCTCAAAAAAGAGTAAAGTGCCCACTGAGGATGACCATGATGATCTCTGGCCTCAAAAGAAAAGCTACAGGAAAAAGGCACTGACATCCGTACCAAGGTAGGCAAGGAACAAATGAAGTTAGAAATTTCGCCAATATCGGGTCTCTTTAGTTGGGTTCATGAGCAAGTACCGCGGCACGCGATATGCGCTGTAATTACCGTTCATAGCGATGGGTGGTGTGGATGGAGAGCACTTGCTGCTCAATACGAGAAGTGCAAATTCGACGAGAACCGCTTCATCGAGGTGAAGGAGAGGATGCTCTCCACTGCCAGAGCTAATGCAGCAATTTATCTCAAATATGTCTGTATGGCTTCGGAAAGAGAGTATCAATATCTTCTTGAAACCCTTGAGTATGGTGTCGCGCTGAAGACAGCCCATCTGCGTACGAAGTCTTGTCCTCTCAAATACTGGTTTGATGCCAATACGATGGCCCAGATTGCAGCAGATGCACTGGAAACACCTATAGCTGTATTCATTACCGGGACTGCGTCCGAGCATACACCCACACTCTACTTGCCATTATCACCACCACCAACTGGTGCGAAGCCACAACCATTTGTTTTGCACTTAGTCGGTAACCATTACTTCGGGCTTGAGATGCTTTCAACTATCAAAGTTGAGTGGCCTATGGTTGCATGCTTTCACCAAGATGCATGGAATGAATTTCAACTGGGAGGGCACTATAAGTCTGCATGGCGCCATGTTCATAGGACTAAGACTGTGATTAACCAGTCCTTTTACACACTTGATGAATAAAAGCAAGTCAAACTCTCTTTATCCTCACCATCAATTAATTTCTTAAACACTTAATTATGATGTTATCAATAGGAGGAGCATCCTTCTGACTTTTCTGTAACACATTTATCGAATAACACTTAAATAGTAGAGCTCAAACCAATTTAACTCATACTTCAGTCTAACATACGGTTGTCGTCCAATATTTCACTCAACAAAGGCATAGAAATTCTGTTTTCATTTCTTTTTAGAATAGTGGTCGGGAGTAATGGGAGCTCCAAGTCATAATACGTACAAAATTAGTTCCATCAAATCTGTTTGGCATATTCCAAGCAGATACAACACGATAGACGAACTATATGGTGTGATGACCAATAGCCCTTTCAACTGAAGTGTGGTGCGCGAGGTTATATTTATTTTATTCTCAGCACAACTTACTAAAGTGCCGGTAAAATGTGGTGCGCGAGGTGAGAAAACGTGGTGCACGAGGTAAAATCCATTCTCTAGTATCCAGGCTTTTAAGATGAACGGTCCCGGTAACAAAGAATACGAGTGCATACCTGCACTTGCCTGTTATATTGCAGATTTGCCAGAGCAGTAGGTCACTCTTGATGTTTGTGATAATAGTAAATAACATGTATTACTATGTCTCCATTAGAAGAATGCTAGCATTAGTCAAGGGTGGAGCTTCGAAGTTTTCATGTCCTCGATGCAAAATTGGCATGTGCAGTTTCCATTGCCCGTATGAATTTTCTTACAGTGAGAATTCAGTTGGTCGAAGCAAACAGTACATGGAAGGCCTGTATAAAAAGGCCAAGGGATTTAACAAAACAGCAGCTTTAAAGTACGGGCAAAAGCATTCTTTTCATATAGTGAAAGTAAGTGAGATAATATTGCACCCTTTTTGAATGTATTCTTGTACTTTTCATTTCTAGAATGCGTTCTGGAGTGTGCCCTTTTTCGACATATATCAGGCCTTGACAGTAGATGACCTGCATCAACTTGGTGGGATGTATACCAATTTATTGGAGCTTATTGAAAAGATGTTGAAAGATGGTAATGATCAAGGTATTATCAAGCAAGTTACGAAAAGGTTTGTATATAGTTGCTGCTTATATTCGATTCATATATTCTTATTTCTCGAGTTAATTTAGAGCATCTATGATTCCTCCCTTCAGTAAACTTCGACCTTTCAAAAGCGGCTTCTTCCCAAGTGATCTGAAAAATCCGACTTACACTGAGCTAAGGAGTCATATGGCGGTAAGTTTGAAAGATATATTTTTGCGAGATGGGATTTTGATTATGTGTATCATAACAGATTGTTATGTCGTGTGTCCATGATATTTTACCCTCACAATTGGTGCAGTGCTTGCGACACTTTATTGATTTCGTACAGTAAGCCTTAGCAAAAGAACACACAGAACAATCACTAGCTGAGATGCAAGAATCGCTTCAGGAATACAATAAGTACAGTGCATTTTTAGCCTCTGTGGTATGTGTCCTTATTATTTAGCCTAAAATCCACAATTACTGAGTAGTTATTTCTAGAATCCTATGACGTATCCGAAAAATCATATGATGTGGAAGTACATGTTCGACATCCAGCAAAAAGGCTGTGTGCACAGTTACAGTACCACACACTCTGAATGCCAGCATAAGTCGGATGCAAAGGAAGCAGCAAGAAGAACCAACTATGCTCGCGATACGTTTGTCCCGCAAATGGCGAACTATATTATGTATCGTGATTTGCTATTCGATACATACCAGTATGCTTCTGCAGAAACGGTCAAGGCTAACATGGGTAGAAAGACTACATACACACATGATGCAGCTACAGCATCTACGGCCCCGGAGCCCAAGATTACTTTGTCATCTCCATTTTTGACAAGTGATCCGATAAGCTTTGAAGAACTCGCCACTAAACGGACTGATCTCAAGCCGATGTACAATCTTACTTGTATTTATCTCAGCACGGTTAAAGACGAAGAAAGACGTGTACGACTCAAAGATATGCCAAAACCAAAAGACGATAAGGTAACCATGTTAGTTAACACACGTCATACTGAATATTTCTAAATAGTTATGTGCGTATCAAACTCTCAAAATTGAGGATATCGATGATCGTGGAACAGTCTATTCCGAGTTCATAAGAGCAAATCCTTCATTCTACCGACGAACTCGTTACGATTTTGTGCAGACGAAGGATAAGCATTTTGTTCAGATTCTTTTATTTTTCACCATTAACCGAGAATTCAAGATGGAATATAACGATCCAGCATCCGATTTAGTCGAGGAACAACTGTGCCTTGTACGAGTGTTCAACAAAATCGATAAAATCCATGCAAGTGGATTCCAGGTTCTTGAATATCCGACGATGATCGATTCACCGTTACGACATGAAGGTTTATGTGTTATGTCAATCAAAAGCATCGATCATCTCATGCATGTAGTCCCCGACTTTGCGACTGCTGTGAATCATGTTGAGGAGGAAGACGGAATGTATAACAACTATTTGGTCAACTATTGTGGTGAACCACTACATGTATGGACACAATGGAGATCGGTCAAACATCCATTCTAGCACATTCCATCAGACGAACACTCTGGAAGAGTACTGATAACTAAGATATGAACGGTATTACCTTACACCGGTTTCAAGGAAGCTGAATGATGTTCTACAGGACATGCACCTATCACAGAGTACACGGAGCCGATATCTGCCGTCGTCGGTAAAACATAAGACGAACACGCAACCCGATACGTCCTCGACCAAGTATCATTTATCCAGGAACGGATATTAGAATCTCTAGTAAAAGATATAAAAGAGAGAGAGTTCATCCATAATAAAGGACATACAATTATTCAGATTCTCAACGAATTCTGCTCTTGTTACCAATTCTATTCCTTATAACTCTCTCACCACATTTTTTTTTTGTTGAATTATCAAGTACCTCAAGCTATCAAGATGGTCAAGAACGTCAAGAACACCATGCCCACCACTGCCGTTGTCGCTGCCAACGCCGCCGAGGAAACTCGCCAAATTGAGCAGCAGCAAGTCGCACCTACTGAAGGTCAAGCCCAAGTACCTGCCGCAACCAGCGAGCAACCCGCGACCACCGGCAGCGAAGATGTTGCCATGATTGACCGTGCTCAGGAACAGAAACTGGAACAAAGTGAAACACATCTGGAACCTGATTCTTCCGAAACCGGCACAAATGCCAAAAAGGCCCAGGTTTTGACACTGGAAAACACCACAGGACGACAGATTTTTTTTCCATATTTAGACTATGCTTAGACACCGACTCTGCACACGTAATACCTCTCTGGCGAATACGGAGTATCCTTTGTAAACCATCTGGCGTTACGCCGCCAACGCCGCCTGCTTTGGAACACTTTTTCGCTATTGTGACAGCGGTTGGTCCGGTTTTTATTTTGCCGGGTGTAACTGTTTTTCTTCAAAGCTTATACGAGCATCTACATCGCTTCTTGACAATGCCACCAAAATCGCACACACCTCCTTCATTTACAATATTAATGAGGTTAAGCATGGTTTCAAAAAAACTTAAGGTCTAGAAGCCAAAATCACGTTCGAGAAAAGCCTTTTTCGGTGCTCGTCTACTCAACGCATACAAAGCATTCCCAGCAGATCATCAGGCATTCGTTAAGCGACAGCGTTTCCATTGCGATACATGCTCGAAATTATATAAGCACAACCATAAGTTGCGAAACCACCTAAAAAAAAAAGCCATGGGAGAGAGCTCCCCAAGATTAGACCTGGCCCCCTCAGGAAGTGCCTTCTTACTACAGAAGAGCAACGTGATATATGGCGCCAGTAAACAATGTCGACAAGGAGAAAAAGAGTGTACGCCGTACACATACTCGATTGACTGACCATTCCAAATGCGCAAATAGTTTGTCAAAGATAAAGCTCTTATCAGATCGGCTGTCCGTGGTGTTATCAAAGGGTGTTCAAAACATTATTCGTCGTCATAGGGAACGTATTGACACCTGAACACGACGGGAAGCAGGCCTGGAGATTCGTATTCTTCAAGATCGTTTTTGCTTGGTCATGTACAAAGCTTAATACAGCCAACGGTGAAATTGAATATACTGACATCTGATAAGTAGAAAAGTGTGTATCGAAGCACCTATAAATATGGATTATAAATATATAAAATATATCCTTAATACCGGAACATTGGTCTCTCTACATATGAAGTACTTCTGCCTACGAATAACTTACATTAAGTAAAAAGCAAGCGAGAGGTATTCATATTATATACAAAGTATCCGTATACTACGTTTTAATAACAATTTGCTATGATAAATAGGGAGCACTGTGAACAGGGGTCCACAATACAAGTTAGAATAATAGAAATGGAAGGATGTGTTAAACAATTATGGTAGACAATGCTCGTTGGCTTGATAAGCCAAAGTGTATGGTCAGAGAGTTTGCATTGTAGTTAACGGATCTATCTCAATCGTTCCACTTGGGTATCTATACTAAAAGAGACTGCTAAGATACTATTACTGATATGAGAGTATACATCACTTCGTAGTGACGTAGGCAAAGATGTTTAACAAAATGTTAAAAAAGATGTCCATCGTGACGAAAAATATAGACTGCAAGATGTATAAGATCAGTTCAAGGAAAAGATCGCGCAAAGTGTTGAGGTCGGGAGAAAATATAGTAATAGCGTATATTAGCGACTCTACGTATTGACCCCATTGCAGAAAGTAAATTAAAATCGAGGTGAGTACTTATGTATGTGATTCCTACAATGGTTATCAATAAATAGTAAATGGTTAAGAATGTACACGCAGAATTACTGCTACATTAATCATTACTTCCTACGTGCCAATTGCTACTAATACAGACATCGTAATATCCGTGCTGCTACTTAGGAACTATATGCTCTATCTTGATAAGTAATCTTCATTCCTTTAACGCTTATATAGTAACACTGCTTGCCAAACTATAATAGATGATACGAGTAAAAGTGCTATTGTGGTATCCAAGGTTCTAGCGAGTCAGCAACACCGGATATACGTAAGACAGTGCCTGAATTATGCATTGACAGCCTTCCAGCACGTCTGAATCTTCTAAAAAGTCTAGGAACCCTCGACCACAGCTATTTGATTATGAGTTTTATCTCGAACGATACAAATAGAGATAACCGTTAACATAATCTAGGCATATATTCGTCTCTCATAGAACTTACTGTTTCTCGATCTACTCTCTCTCTTTTATTATACTGGACATGCACCTCTCATAGAGTACATGGAATCGATATCATCCGATATTGATAAAGTAAAAAATAGACACGTAACCTGACATGTTCTTAACTAACCACCATTTATTCAAGAACGGATATTAGTATCTCCTACCAAAGATGTATAAGAGAGAGTTCATTAATAAAGGACCTAATAAATTTGCGCAATTCTTAGCAAATTCTCTATGTCTTTGTCACTAGGTTCTATCTAAATTGGTCTCATAATTAGACCATCTCAATTAGTACTTCCTCTTATAGGATACGGGACGGCGTTAAGTCGCTGCTTTTGCTGGTTTCTGAAAGTGCAACTGTGAATACGTATTGATGCATAAAGTTGATAAAATTGTATTGCTTGGAGAGGAGCATATGAATAAGAGAGGCGGTATAAAGATGTTGCATAAAACAAAAAAAATAAGAAAGAAGTAAGCATAAGAATAATATAGCATAAGAATAGGGTAGTATAAGAATATGATAGCATAATAATGGGGTAGCATAACAATGGGGTAGCATAAGAAAGGAAGAAAAATCGGCCATGAACATAAATATATATAAAAAAGAGATGGAATTGAAGAGAAAAAGATGTATGAGGGAGTGTTGTTAAAGGAGCGAATATATGTAAACATGCAAGTCAAATGAAAGTATTAAAATGCAATGTCACTGATAGAACCATTCACGTGAAGTTCGATAGCCTCGGAGATCAGCTCTTCAGGATCGTCAACGTTCTCACTACCCGTTTCTGCATTTTCGGCCACTGTCGTACTCTCGGCAAGTAGTTCATCATCATTGTCATCATCACCATCTACGCCTTGCAGACAATGGTCTTCCGAAGGAAGAAGGCGAACAGTTTCCTGTGAACGAGCTCTGTGTGCCTTGGGATCTCTTTGGGTTTTCTTCCAAAGGATCTCAGCATCACGTAATGCTCGGAACAGCAGTACACGATACCCATGGCCACGTTGTTCATCCTTGATCATATTTTCGATCCTTGCGCATCTGGCTTCTACATATCTACAGAGCCGAGCCTCCTCTAACTAATAACCTGTGAGATGAAGCATTACTTTGGAGTATTATGGATTATGTACCACCAAAAGATCTAATTCCTCCTCGGCGCGCATTTTGTACATCAGCTCGCGAAGAACGTCGAAGTCATGACCAATTGGATCGACTGTCCAGAAACTGCTGTTCAACTTCTGAACATCGTCCCATGTAACTACTGGCTTTCCCAGTTCTTTGCATGCATCGTTGTGCACCACAAGATAGCTTCGAATGTCCTTGGTTACTTTTTGGATCATGGTAGCGATGTGGCTGCTTAGCTTCTCTCCTAATTTTAAAAGAAACGCCCAATTAAAAATACATCAGTGCGTTAGTGCGTAGTATTACATCTCCATCGCGAAAAAAGAACACTTTTAATACCTGGAGCGCTTCCTCCACGACCCTTCATCTGCTCAAGCATCATTCGATAGCTCACAACAGCTCTTCTAATCTCTACTTGCATGTTGTCTTTTTGACGTTCGGCATGATTGCGGCTCGCTCTCTTCCAGTTCTGGGAACCTTTTTTCCAGCGCCTTCTGATGCCGAGTGTTTTTTCCGATATCTCTACTATTCGAAGGGTGGATGCTACCTTTTTTTGGCATTGCACAAGTTTCTTGGAGGCTTCAGCTATTAAAATGAAAGAATCCACCAGTATTGTCATTCTTTTCTGCAAAATCTCGATTTGTCTCTAATAGACTAGTACACAAACCTCTCTCATCATCACTTATGCTGCGCTTTCTGCACAAGCCTTCTTGCTTTTGTAACTCGTCACTATATCCATATATTATAAAGGTTATATCGCGCACTAGATACATTTGGCGTTTGAGTTAGGATTACTCACTTGTGAGAGTAGTACTCCTTTAGCTCCAAATAGTAAGTTACTTCTTGGGCTTCTCTGTTTGCGCTCGCCAGCGAGCCATCAGGATTGAGATTTTTCTTGTATGACGAGACGTCTTCACAGTATTTTCTCCAGTTGATGTCTATTTCTTCGTGCGAAATACTTTCTTTGGCCCACCATCGATGATTATCCCCTTCATCGAGCTCTGATACCTTTTTGGAGAGATATTCGCTGGCTCTTTTCTTGGTAGCATTGGCGTTTGCTTTCTTTCTCTGAAGAGTGTTATCTTACCGAAAATAAATGACGTTTTAAATCAAAGGTGTTATATAAATTCTGTACACTCTTACGCATGCTTAGAAGACGTTTCCATCTGAAATGCTTAATGGCGTTATCGAGTGTGCATTGCCGTCTTTGCGAGGTCATCTGGCGAGTGACTGAAACATAATTACCAAGATAAGACCATACACGCTCTAAACCTTTATCATGTAAAAGTAAACCGGTTAGAACGGGTGAGAATTATACTTCTGGGGTTTGGACGTTTTTGGGCCAAGCCAAAATAAAAATAATAATAAAAACCTTCTCCATCTGTCAAAGCCATGCCCTTCTGGTAGCGAGGATGATATTGAACTTGGCAACTCATTGTATGGGCGTATGCATGGAAAACGGAAACGGCAACTTTACTGTTATTGAGCTCCGGAAAAGTGGACTAATTAGTAATATCACGTATGTTAGTAAAATATAAGTTAAGCTGTTGCTTGACAGACCGACTCTATTATTAAAGTCATAGCCTCCTCTAGTTTTGTAGCTTACCTTCAAAGCTGGTTTGAATCGACATGCAATATCGTACATAACATTGATGTCGTCATTTCCGTACTGTTTCTTGAAGGCTTCAATAACCGCAAGGGGGTACTTGAATCTAAAGGTTTTCGGGGTGTAAGCTCTAATGGACTATTTCGATGCATACTACAGACTTTTCACCAGACTCGATCATATTTGTAAACTGGAGCGGTATTGTGTGTCTGGCACACGTACAACCTACGACGCCGTTTTTGAAGAACTTAGGAATCTTCTTATTCGTGATATTTAGGTCAGCAACTCGAAGATGACTCTGACAACTCTGGTCAGCCGAGGTTGGTGGTAGAGTTGCCTCTTTATCATATTTGTGCTGCAAAGCGTCAGCTGAAAAAAAGGTGCGGGTATCTGGCATGTTTGTGTCTTCAGCATTTAGCTTTCGACGACGCAATTGCATGTTTCCATCCAATGCAATCCAAATTCCACGCTATAGAGTTATCATTAGCTATTACTAAACATTCATATGCAGATGATGGCATTGTATCATAGCAAAGAAATTTGCATGTACGCAACATTAGAGCTAATGTCATTACCTCAGGACAAAGTGGACACCCTTGATCTTCTGTCTGCAATCTTGCAGAAATCACATCGAGCATATTTTTGTATGCAAAATGAGCATTTCCAATTGCTTTGCGAATTGATTCACTTCGCTATATACATTTGATTAAATAGCAGTGAATATGAAACTCTCTGAAGCCTTCAAGAAATAGCCACTTATGTAAGGAGTTACCTCATAGTGGTGTTGTGCGGCAATGGCATTGGCGAATGCCTGGACTGAGACGCGACCTGTTTCCAATAGCAACGCGTCGTAAAAGTCGAGAAAAGGTATATGGACTGCAGTTCTGGGCGTCGTTGGCGTAGCAGGGAAAACATGATGGCGAATGAGGGTCTCCCGATCAGAGGTGCACTTGCAAAATGGGATTTTCCATCTTCGGATCCCTGTATTAATATATAAGCTATCAGCTTGACATACCATAGTACTGACACGTTGATCTGTGAAGAGGAAGCTTTGAGTTACCAGCATAAAAGACACAGGTAATCTCTCTTTCCTTGATGTCCTGGTCATCACAGTTTATACAGCGGGCTGCTGCATATGGAGAAGCTTCAGCGTGTGTTGGACGATTTTCAGCATAGCTGAACACATACGCATCAGCCATGCTCTCCATATGAGAAGCCCACTCTTGCTCCACTTCAGAAACAGTCTTGCTGTTTCTAGTGCTTTGGGTAGAAGCTTCGCCTCCTTCAGACATTGGCAGGTCTCTTCTGAATCTGGTGACATGATCCGAGAAATCGGGTGGCGGCGATGGTGAAGAATGGGATGGTGGTGATGGAGAAGAGTGAGGTGGCGGTGGGGAGTCATAATAGCCAGGAGACCACCCTCCACCTCCACTGTATGGGGTGCCAGGGTCATCCACTGGTGCCTGAGGCGATTGAAGATCTTATTACATAGGTGGGTAAATAACAGATGAAAATTACACGTAATGTTAGAGTGCTGAATACCATCATTTTCTCTAACTGAAGCCTGTGTCTCCGTCCTAGCACGCTTTGGGGCTGGTGTAGCTTCTGCACCCTGAATTTGGCTACGCTGTCTTACGGCACCACCACCAAGGGGAATCTCTATAGCCTTGGGTCGCACCTTGCCATCAGTAGACCGGGAAGGAATCACTCGTCTGACCGTTTCCTCAGGGACATAATATTGGCCCTTGGTCGATTGCTTTTTCTTCATCGAAGTAAGATTAAACATTGGAGAAAAAGTATACGAAAAGTATGAACGTATTATTCTCCAGATGTTGTTTGCTTTTATACTCAATTAACTATTTATAATTGAGCAACGTGCAAGAAGACGAAAAAAAGCATTCATCCCGTGATAGCAAGCTGGTTCTGGTATTTTGTAATAGCTGATCCACCAGATAACTTCTTTTAGTATCAATGGTTGCTTAAAATGCTTATCAGAGCTTGTATGTTTTGTGAAACAGTTTATTGATATCATATCTTTCGAAGGGCCATGGCTTCATCGTTCATTTGTAACTACATAAGTTCGATTCTTACTTGTTGACGTCCTCCGAACCACCGCTCACTTTTGTTCCTCGCTTTAGCCTGGTTGTGTACTAACCTTCAGATGGAGGATCATCATCAAATCGCACAAAAAGAGTCTTGTTGTTTACAGCAGTAGCTATATATCTGCGAAGATCATTCGACATGGCTGATAAGTTGGGCGCAACGACAGAACCAAAGTCAACAGGATTATTTTCATCATCACAAACAACCATGTCAAGCAGGCTACTTCGTGACGGTACCGAACTTCGCCATCTACAACCATTCGCTTGAATCCACTCCAATCGTTCGTCGTTCTCGGTTTTTGTGTTCTCTTTCTCTTTGCTTTCTCATCTATGGAGGAGAATATTAACCGAAATTCGAAATTTGCGTTTGATTACTCACTGAAAAGAGCAAGCACGTCGTCCCTCAGCTCTGACTTCATTCTCGTTTGGCTACGAGTTAGGGCAGGTCCCGTTGCAGCTAAAATAAATGACGTGGAATAAGCAATATTTAACGTACACAGTAGATTATGCTACCTTGTCCGGTGTAATACTCTTCAAATCCAAACAAACGTGAGTCTCTACAGCCATTTGTTTCACTGCTATCCCGCTTACCAGAACAAAGCTTGTTAAACGTACTACGGCCACCCAGTGCAGCGACTGCAGCATCCGCTGCATCTACATAACAAATTGTAAACTTGTAACATGCTATTACTTGAGTATACATACCAGAGTTAGTGATGCAGCTTGTGCGTTCCCAGTCAGTTACTTGAGGGGATGACATAAACACAGCGACATCCCAGCCAAATTGGATGGAGAGCTTCAAAGTTTCTGCTTGAAGCGCTCGTATAATCTTCCTAGCTCGAGAGTCACAGGTAACACCATCTACCGACTGTGCCTTAGCCTTCTCGATGTCTTCAGCCTTCCTTTGGAGCGCAGCCAAATCATCATCGGTTAAGTCGCGGTATGCAACTGCCACTTCTGCCATGGTTGGGGCCCGGCCAGTCTCCAGCATCCCTATTTTGCCGCACCAAGCTAATATACACATAAGTTTTATGGGCTTACAGGAGCATTATGCTCTTACTGCTCTTCTCCTCTTCTGTTCCCTTAAACACCAAATATACAAGAGCATTCCACTTGCAGAGCTTCCGCCCAAGAACTTTTGGTTGGGAATCTTCAGCAGCATCCGTAGGAGTGAATTCAGAGTTTTGATTTTCAAAATGAGATTCCATTGTCAATAGAAAAAGTGAGGAAAAAAGTAAAAAATCAAGAAGGCGGGCCTTGGATCCAAAGGGGAAATCTGGCGGCGTTGGCGGCGTAACGCCAGATGGTTTACAAAGGATACTCCGTATTCGCCAGAGAGGTATTACGTGTGCAGAGTCGGTGTCTGAGCATAGTCTGAATATGGAAAAAAATCACAGCATCCTGGGGTGCTGGAAAATTATTATGCCGACAGGGTTTTAACACCTGGCAACTCAGAAGCAATTCTGAGAAACCGTCTTGAACAGGCTGCTCAAGCCTACTTCAACAGCCACAACGAGACTGCAGAAAAACGCCAGGCCTTGAAGGCCGAGCAGCAAGAAGCCCTGGAAGAACTACAGACATACCAGGCAATCCACAAGGCCCTGCAGGCTTCGCAGCCTAAACAGCAACTCACCGTCCCCAATAACATGCCTGCCTTGCAGATCAGAGGCAGTGTCGTCCGAGATCCAAGCCGTCCCATCCACGAGTCTGTCACGTCCTTTGTCTCTGCTTCCGAAGTCCAGCTCCGCATGCATGGTTTAGACTTTGATGCCAACTGGGAGCGCCTTATTTGGTCGTGCTTAGATAGCAACCAAGAGTCTTGGTGCCGCCGCGAGCTTGCTGACAAGAACCTGACCTGGAGACAAGCCGTCCAAGCCATTCATAGAGAGTATGACAACCCATATCACACCTTCCACAAGCGTCATGAGTTGTTCAACACTCGCCCCCACAAGAATGAGTCTATCCGTCTCTACATGGAGAGATGGGTAGAATTAGCCCACCAAGCCGGCCGTGCCAATGGTCCTGAACTCACCTATGACTACCTTTGTTCCTTGCCGTCTGCCGTCTGTGAAAAGGTTGTCCCTACTTTGACTCGCCACTTTGGTGCCCAGCTGCCAAGTGATATAGCTGAAGTGGCGCAGCTTGTTGTTTCGACCTTAGGGGAGAATCTTGGTGAACACCATGAACAAAATAACAATCAAGACACGCGTAAACGCCGTATAGAACATGAGCATACCTCATCCTCACTTGCTTCGCGCCATCGTCCAAACGCTAACCAGCATAAATATGGTGATTGCCCAGTGCATCCACGTGGATCTCATTCTGCAAAAGAATGCCATGTGTTGCAGCAGCAGAGAGAAGCAGTGCTGCAGCAGGCAAACGCCGTAGCATCAAGCAGCAACAGCAACACGAACTACAACCTCTGCAGGTATTGCAAGAAAGTTCCGTACATTCGAGGGCACGAGTGTCAAGAATATAGGGATGCGAGCAAACAAAGCTGCTCGTGTCACCAACCGCACCGTTCATGTCAGATCCTCACCTTCGTCCACACCATCATCCGCACCTACAGCCTCGCCTAGGGATAGAACTATTCTAGAAGAAATTCTACCAGGCCAGTTACAGGATATGGATATAACAGACTAGACAAGTCTTGGCTCTGCTGGATACTGGGGCGAACCGTTCCTTTCTCTCGCCAGCTCTAGTAGAAGAGTTAAAGTCAATAAAATCAGTAAAAGTTTTAAATAAAAATGCAGTACAAAATATTACAGTGTCTCTTGCACAAAAAGATTCAACAGCTGACTTGCTTGGCTTAGTGCAAAACGTACAGCTTGAGTATAATGAGAAAACGTATACACACGACTTCTTTGTCATGAACTTGCATGGTACTACACCAGTGACCATCGGTTTGGACTTAATGTCAAAATTAGGCATTGGCATTACAGGTTTAGCAACTTCATGGAAAAAGGAGAAAACGGAAAAAGATGAAGTTGACGATGAACCGGAACCTAACAACAGTCCTGCCGGTACAGTTACACAAAGGGCGGAATTCTTCGCTGCTGTACAACCTGCATTAGATCGCAACCAGAATATACCACCTGGCGCTTTTTGTCCCATGCCCGAAGCAGTAGTGCGCATTGACACACCTGAAGGAGTAACATCGAGCAAAAGACAATATACCATACCGGTAGCGTGCAAAGAGGCAGTTGATGAACAAATCAGAACTTGGATTCAGAATGGAGTGGTAGAACCAGCACCGCCTAACAACCCTTGGAATTCTAGCATCCTAACTACCAGGAAAAAAGATTCCGAAGGTAACTATACAGCCATCAGGACCATCTGTGATTGGAGGCACCTCAATGCCCTGGTCGTAGCACCTGACCGCCATCCTTTGCCCCTTATCCGGGATATTTTTCACATGCTACAAGGCAGCGAATTGTACACGTCGTTAGATTGTAAAGCCTGTTTCAATCGGCTACCAATTTTGCCCAGCCATCGTATGAAAACAGCATTCAAAGTAGACAGATTTCCGCAGCTTATGTTCCGTGGAAGTGGATTCGGATTGACACACGTCACGAGTGTAGCACAGCGTACCTTGTCAGCCTTGACTAGTGATATCCCAGAATGTCTGCATTTTGTGGATGATCTCGTCATAGCAACAAAAAATGACATGAAAGAACACGCTAGGGTAGTTACCAAGGTTATTAAACGCTTGACAGCTGTAAACCTAGAACTCAATGCTGAAAAATCGCACTTTGCACAAAGTAGCATTTACTTACTTGGATTTTGCATCTCTGCAAAGGGTATCACACTTGACAAACGCAAAGTCAGTACCATACAGGACCTTGAGTATCCTCAAACGGGAAAAGACATACAACGAGTTTTAGGAGTGTTCAACTACTTTCGAGAGTCAATTTCTAAAGCAAGTACGTTAATGGCACCTCTGGACAGGTTACGAAGCGTAGGGTCACTTCAACCTTACTGGACTACCAAGGAACAGCAATGCTTTGACACATTAAAACGTCTCCTTCTAGAAGCACCGATTTTATGTTATCCCGATACACGCTATCCTTATTCAGTTGCAACTGATGCCTCTTTAAGCGGCATATCAGCCTGCTTGTACCAGCTTATTGATGGCGAGACGAAGCATATAGCTTTCATGTCGCGCGTATTATCCAAGAGCGAAAAATCGTACAGCGTCACAACTTTAGAATTGCTTGCCGTAGTGTATGCATTCAAGAAGTTTCATAAGTATTTATGGGGTAATCCTTTCACGTTATACACGGATCACAAGAGTCTGACCTACATGCACACCACAAAAGTGTTAAGTGCTATGCTCTTGCGCTGGTATGATGTCATCATGGACTATCAGTTCACAGTCGTACACCTGCCTGGGCTAGACAACATTTTGCCTGATCGATTATCTAGACTTTTCCTCATGGAAAAAGATCTGGGGGGAGAAGAACACAGGCAAAAGGTCAGAGTGGCGCACCGTAACACACGGAATAAGAAAAACATGAAAGTTCCGAACACAGTAAACACTGATCTGCAAAACAAACAGGTGGAAATCAACCTACCTAAGGACCAACTTACAGATACAGAAACATCTGAAGATGCAAATGAGGTCTATTTTGTACCGCCAGAACAGGATAGACATCAATTGTTGGCGAAAGCACATGCATTTGGTCATTTTGGAGCAGAAGCCATGGTCAAATCGTTACACAACGATGGCGTGAAATGGAACAACATGTATAAAGAGGCTACCACACTTGTTAAAAGTTGCCCACAATGCCAGCGATTCAATATCGGCAAAGTAGGATATAATCCAGTACGGACCATCCATGCACTTTATCCATCAGATCAATGGGCAATCGATCTCGCGTCAGGTTTTGGAACAAGCCATCGCGGAAACAACTATTTACTAGTTATGGTCGACATTTGCACACGTTTTTGTGTACTACATGCTATACCGGATAAATCATCCGACACAGTAGTCAAAGCAGTTATAGACACTTTCTGCGATTATGGTTTTCTACGTTACTTACAGTCAGACAACGGTACTGAATTCGTCAACTCTTTAATAAAAAAGTTAAGCGAAACTTCAGGCTTTGAACACGTTTTATCCACACCTTATCACCCCAGAGGTAATGGCGTTGCTGAGCGGTTCGTGCAAACATCTATCAATGTGATCCGCAAGTATGTACAAGGTGCAACCAAAGACTGGGATTTGTATGTCAAGCCTGTGCAACTGGCACTCAATAACAAAGTAGCCAGCAGACATGGTTCTACACCATTCGCACTCATGTTCAACAGAGCAATGAATGGATTCCGAGATTACAGCAAAGAAATCATTCCCCGGCAAATGACTGAAGAGGAATTGCAGGACAGGATCAAAGTAATGTCCGAAGTTGTATTCCCTGCAATAGCAGAGAGAACCAAAGCATTAGCAGACATGAAAAGTGGCAAATACAATGCAAAGTACCGTCTTGTAGAATATACACCGGGCAGCCAAGTCATGGTAAAAGATGAGACACGACGCAACAAAATGGATCCAAAGTATGAAGGACCGTATACCGTCGTAAGGAAGACCAAAGGAGGATCATACGTCCTTAGAGATGAACAGGGACTCCTCACATCGCGCAACTATGCTCCATCACAGCTCAAGCTCCTTTCACAGGATGCATTAATTGACACTTCCGAAACATATGAGAAAAACGGAAAGTACTACACGATCCAGTCCATCGTAGATCATAACGAGCTAGCTCCGGGAAAGTATGAGTACCGAGTAAGATGGAAGGATTACAGTCCATCGGACGATACTTGGGAACCACCAGAGTCCTTCAACAGTCCGCTTGAGATTACAAAGTACTGGGAAAGAGTTGGGAATAAACCAACAGAGCAAGCTACAACAGCTGCCAGCACAACTGCAAATGCTACTACCCAAAGACAGCAGAAGCGTAAGCAAACACGCACGTGGTCGCAGGTAGACACACCTTCACGTTACCCTAAGCGCAACAAGCGAAAATAAGCTGATGCACCTGCACAAAGATATAGCAAACGCTTGCACACACATCAGTAAGCATACGCTTAACAGAATGATGTTTGAACCTGGCAGGGGGTAATGTGGTGAACCACTATATGTATGGACACAATGGAGATCGGTCAAACATCCATTCTAGCACATTCCATCAGACGAACACTCTGGAAGAGTACTGATAACTAAGATATGAACGGTATTACCTTACACCGGTTTCAAGGAAGCTGAATGATGTTCTACAGGACATGCACCTATCACAGAGTACACGGAGCCGATATCTGCCGTCGTCGGTAAAACATAAGACGAACACGTAACCCGATACGTCCTTGACCAAGTATCATTTATCCAGGAACGGATATTAGAATCTCCAGTAAAAGATATAAAAGAGAGAGAGTTCATCCATAATAAAGGACATACAATTATTCAGATTCTCAACGAATTCTGCTCTTGTTACCAATTCTATTTCTTATAACTCTCTCACCACAACTATGATATTGATCCTAATCATTGGTCATATGGCTCGACCAAGGATTTTGTTAGTATTCCAGACAGTGCTTTAGTAAAATGGGCTTAATAAATATTATTCGTAACGGAATACGAAGAAAAATCTATTAGAGGGCTTTGTATCTTTTTATATGGCATAAAAAGGTCATTAAGGGTGCTCTCATTTTGCTCCGAACAGAGAGACGAAAATGGATTCAAACTATTTTAAAGTCCTCTCCGGTCAGATCATCCAAAAAGGCACACCGAACAGAGAGATTTTCCTTTTCTGTACATCAACCAAATTGATGAACGAATATGCGATTTTTTTCTCTTTTCCTTAAGCATTGACGCGCCCGATTGCATATAAAAGGTGCAGAGCGACGATAATGTTGAATAAAAGTTATTTTTATCTATCTCTTTGAACTTTTTGTGATCTTTAACATGCGTAACAACAACACCAATGCCACCTTCAACATTGTGATGTGGAATCCCCGTCAGGAACAGCAAGAGCAGCAGCAACAACCTCAACCTCAGCAGCAGCAACAGCCTGCAGAGGCATTACCATCATCAAGCACTTCTGCTTCCGCTGCGAGAGCACCCAATCGCAGATGGGAAGATGGTCATGTCGAAGCATTGATAGATGCTGTCAGTGCTAGATATGACACACTTATAAGCACGATCGAAACGCAAGCCAAGGGAGCCATCTGGGACCAGATTGAACAGGTGTATACCCAAACCGATCCTGTGGGCCGCTCAAAGGAAGCCTTGCAAAAGAAGTGGGGTGATTTGGTAGACATCTACCGCGATGTTCGGACCGTGGTGCAAGACCAATCTGGCGAGAATGGCCCTCCTGGTCAAGAACGATGGGAATATTATGATGCCATGGATAGCATTGTCGGCAGCGATCCAGCAATTGTTCCACCAGCCACCATGGACTCCATCAGTGGCCTTGTTCGGAACAGACAACGCAACGACGAGGATGGAGTTAATAAGCGGCCAGCACAACGACGCCGAACCACCGCGTTCCAAGAGCAGGTCCTCGAAAATGCTAACCAGCAGATGGATCGTCTGATAGCCAGTATTGGCGAGTCTTTCCGTCGGTTTGAGGAGGCAGAGGACCGTCGTGCACGAGATTTTGAGGCAGCGGAAAACCGACGCCATTCGGAGTACCTTCAGACACTGAGGGAACTTTTTGGTCGCCCTGGCAACAGTGGTGGGCCAAACAATGGAAGCACAAGCGGTACTGAAGCAGAGCAAGTCGATAATAATGATGATCAATAAATGACTTTGTTTAACTTCTACTTAACTTTTTATAATGTTTGTTTTATTTTACTACAATCTACGACTGGCTTCATACAATTCATCTCTTAATCTATCGCGTACTGCGACACCTTGCTGACGCAACGACGCAGTGTCTCCAGCACCGCGCTGGTGTCCTGAACCCATTACCGAAATGCGTCCCGTGCCTTCATCTTCTTCCGTATTCAATGGAAAAAGTTCATTGGAATGAGGATTATGCCGTTCGATGCAGATATTGTGCAATATACAGCATGCATATATTGCCAATGTCAATCGCTCATGATCCTTAAGATAAAGGTAATGGCGTAGGAATCTCCAACGAGAAACAAGGCAACCGAAGGCTCGTTCAATAGCCATACGCATGGAAGAGTGGACAAAGTTGAACTTCTTCTCGGCAAGATCTGTTGCTGTCCGTGAATAGGGCACCATTATCGTGGGTCGTAGTGGATATGCAGAGTCTTTCAAGTACAAACAGCTTCATGTCAGTAATATTCATTAAAACACAGAATGCTTGAAATACTAACCGGCAAGGATATATGTTCCATTTGGGCACCATTGTTCAGTTTCGTTTATTAGCTTCGTATTGAGAGAGCTATTAGCAAACGTACGTGCATCATGGGTTCGACCTTATAGATTGATTTGAAAATACATTAGGCTGAGTAATATATCGATATTATCTATAATATAATAGACAACTCCCGAAAACCCTCCAGAAATCTCCTTCCTTATTTGGAATACAGGCACCGTTTTTTTATACCCTGGCTCTTTGTGTTGAAAGTCTTTATAAGAATCTTTATAACTGCCTCTGCCATGAGTGAAAACTTCCTTGATAAAACTGCTACCGAGATTTTGAATCAAAATGCTGAAATCAATATTGTGAGATCTACTCATCGCTCAAATGGCTCGAATGCGAACATAAAAAAAAAATGATTTGGTTGGACTCATCGAAGTAAGCATTCCGCAGAAAAATCATGTGGAAGGCCATGTATTCCCCTCTGGGACGTCATAATCACGCTCAACGTGGCTGTCATACTCGCAGGGTACCTCAACCACTTGCGGCTTATCATAGCCAGCTTGCTGTCGCCTGTGTCTCTGGCGCCAATATTGTCGACGGTAAGGAATCGGCTAACTATCAAAGACATGTTTTGCCGGTAATGGATGTCCAGCGTGATGCGTGTGGTGCGCGTGTCTGGCCCTGAGAAGATAGTCGCGTGAATGAAGAAATAGGTCGAGCCTACCAAATCTGCTTCTGCCATGGTATTGTCGATCTTCCTCCCATCCCTGCCCCACCTCAACTTCTTAACTTGCCGGATGACTCTGGCCTAATGAGAAATCATTTTTTATAACATTTGCAAGTACAACACTGCATTTCTGATTAAGTCTTTTGGTGCTATGGTCGAACATAACGATATCAATGCTCGCAATGGAGCATATGCGTTTCGCATCCACGATGGCATATACCACCGAATTAGTCCATTGGTACCTGAAGGAAACGTCCCTCCCAGTTTCACCGAGATTTACATCTATGACACTGCTGAACAGCAAGTTAATAGACGCGCCGATATTTTTGAAAGTTAGTTGTATGCAACTTCGAATGAGAATTGAGATTTCAGAAAAAAGCCAAGGGGCAACAAATACTTAGGTGTCAATCAAAATCCTGGCTCATGAATCTCTTCTTCCTTCCGTATTGATGATAATCGTCGATAGCGGATAGCACTTGCAACAATGTGTTCAACACCATTTCACAAGGCAAAAGAAATATTTGTACTTCCTATATATGTATAGCAATGTGCTAACTTATTTTCTAATCATAAAATAAATGGACTGAATGTATGCTACCTCAGCATAGGTGCAGGATGACCATGCTACATTGGACAGATATGTAAGTTTACGTTAAATATTAGTGGCTCATAGGTAATGGTCACATCTCTTACAGACGTCTAGCTATCTCCTGTTTGCGCTTCCCGATGCCAAAACGGCAGAGGAGTCATGGGGTATAAGCATCTGAGCCGTCTGTGCTCCATCCAAGATGACTACACTCAGGTACTTCTCACCCATCAGACCGGGATAGCAAACTCTAACAAGGACGATACACGATACAAGGAATTACTATACTGTACCAATACTTCTGTATAATAAATTTCAAAAGCTTATTTCAGCAAGCGGTTGTCTCTAAGCAATAATATAAATATGTGCATGTCATATACTTAGTGTTAGGGTTGTTAGGGTTTAGTAATAGGGTTTAGTGTCCGGGTGTAATATAGGATTTAAGATGGCTGAGTCGGCTCACCGATGAATGACCCGAAGCGTAGCGTAGGGGCTCATTCAGTCGAGCAAAGTGAGACAGGTAACGACTCGGCCATAAGGTTTAGATGACGAGCCGGCTCACCGTTGAATGACCCGAAGCGCAGCGAAGGGGATCATTCAGTCGAGCGTCGCGAGACAGGTGACGTGCTCGTAATACATAATTGACAATACCTGATTGACCAGCTTCTATATATGAGAATCTCCCATCAGCAGTACAAACAGCAAGTAAGTTGATGGAATGGTGCAATTTACGATCCCAGAAGCGCTGTCCATTGCTAGCAGGCTTGTGGATTACAATGAGTTTGCCATCCATGGCTCTGATGGCTCCTTGTAATCTTCTGCCTGCATCGTTGGTGCTCGCTAAACCAGTAGGTGCCGAAAAGGCTTGGGCAGCTTGCTGTGCTTCTTCTGGTGTGCTTGGCCATCTGATCTGCTGTCGGTGAACGTCACAGATGGCATTTAGGAATCGCATCGTGAAGTTGTGATACGATCCTTGGCTCAAACCAAATTGCGTTTCGAACATGCGGTATCCAACATGAGTGTTTGCGAAACGCCACACCGCACAGCAGACTTGAATATACACTGGGGTCATTCGAGGAGAGTCTGAGGCAAATGCTTCGTGCGTCGACAAGGTACTGATAAGCCATTCCAAAGTTGACTTCTTCATGCGATAATGCCATCTGTAACTGTCATAGCCATCGTCGTCATTCAGGTTTGGATGCGTCAATGTCCAGAATTGCGCACCATGCGTTCGGCTAACTTTTGCTGCACGAAAGTGGTGAGGTGAGCTTGCAAAAGCTGCGACAATGCTCGCATCAATAAAGCGGATAGCCTGTACTGATGGCCCAATAAGTTCTGTTAGCCGTTGCATAAATGCTGCTCGACGGCGTCTTCTTTCTGCAGCATTATTACGTCTGGGACGTTGGATCAGAATTGGCGGTGGAATGCTGTTGTTGTTCATAGTGAAGAAATGTTGGTAATAAAAAAAATAGTAGAAGAAGATAGAGAGACAATGAGAAACAAGAGGCATATATTTTGTAATACTCTGATCGCGTTTTAAAGCACAGAAGAAGTGACAGTTTCCTTTTATATCGATCCGAGCGAGTCTTCGCGGTGGTATTTCCACCGAGAAGCAGTTACCAAAGTAGGAGACATCCGCGAAGCCTAATTTTGGAAGGTGCAATGGAAAAATTATTTCCCATCATCAATTTTGGAAATGGAGTTCTCTGTTCGGAGCATAATGAGAGCACCCTAAATTCTTTTAATACCATTAACACGAATATATATGGAATGCAATACCCTTAAAGCCCTTGAATGGCTATTAATGGGTATTTAAGGTCCTAGATATACTGTAAGGGTGTCAAAAGGTTAAAAAGCCATCAAAAGGTTGCTAGGTTTCCTTTTTGGGCCCCAAATGGATTTTTCGATTTTGCGATGTACCTTTATCACCCACCACTTTTCCCTTTTCCCTTCAGAATTGCCATCTGTCGCTGCAAAAACTTGGAGGGCTCTGCCCATTCACATGTTCCCTCCATACAAATTTTAACAATCTCCTACTTCTGAAACTCTGTGATTACTCCCTTTTCGCCCAGTAATTACTATTCTCATCCCTTCTGACAATCGTCCCTTGACTTTTCTTTAGTTGTGCTGTCCAGCACGCGCAATCAGCCTTTCACTCTGTAGAGTGCCAGGTACTCCAACCAACGTTTTATTCAGTTTTAGACAGATGTAAGGTATATATACTACTAGTGCTACAAACATGTATGTATTCTGTCTGCCGCAACTCTCTTTTCTGCCATTGCCACTGTTCCCAAATTGTTTCCAAGCTGTTCTAAGCTGTTGCTATAGCTTCTTTTATGGACTTCTTTTGGGTTGTGAGGTTATATATATGACTAATGCAGTTTTTTTTCTCATAGAGACAACTTTTACATAAAACTCTGTTGCTACGGTTTCTTTTGTGGTATGCTTTTTGGGCTGTAAGGTTGTATAGCTGGCTGACGCAGTGTTTTTTTTATAAAGACCTCTTTTACGCAAATCCTGTCGCCCATAATATTGGTATGTATTTTTTTCCATCATGATAAACAGATTCTTTCTCACTATATTTTTTTACAGAGAACTTATTTGTATATAATCTTGCAGTATGCTTTTCTTTAACTATAGTACTTAAACATTTTATACTTTTTTTATACCAGGCATTCTTTTGTTACTTGATCAGTCAAACGGTATGTTTGCTTTTTTTTTCTTTTTATCTAGTACTAATTAACTAGCTTTTTAATAGAGTAGAAAACAAAAAACCTCACATTATCAAAGCATATGTAAGAATAGCACTTTTTTTATTTACAAAGCAACACTTTATTATAGGAAAAAAGGTAAGCATTTATAGTTTTACAAATAGAAATACTTTTTGTATATAGTTTTTTATTATAAGCTTTTGAAATAATATTATTTTATCAATAAAAACACTTCTTTAACATTATATAAAAGGAAAAAAAAACTTTTTTTTGTAAATGTAAACTAATTATTATTTCAGAAAAGAGTAATAGTACACTAGTTTTAACTAATAAGATATTTAAAAAAAAAGAGAATGTATATTTTGAGTCAGATTCAAAATCACTCAAAGGCCACATTTCAGAAAATTAGCTAGCTTAAAATTCATATTTAAGCAAAATGAGCTGGTTTAAAGGTGGTCATTGATCTGGCTCAAAATTGCTCAAATGTGGGATTTGAGCCGGCTCAAATCAGCTTAAAGTCGGCCTTTGAGCCCAATTTTAGCCAGGCTAAAAGTCATTTTAAGTGCAGTGGAACATGAAGCTGAATGTGTCCCGTAATTTTACTATGCTTCGCTTTAACCATCGAAGCGCGAATGGTTTAGTGGTATAATATCCGCCTGCCACGCGGATGACCCGAGTTCGATTCTCGGTTCGCGCATTTATAATCTACTGATTTACTTTAATGAAGTTTTTTTACGTTGTAATCTTGTTGTAGCCAGAAGTGGCAGGCATTCCTTTTTTGGTCTGTACCACTGTGAACACGTAGTTGCTTCTTGTTAAGACACGATCTCTTCGAGACGTAGTCTCTGGTCAATGCAACACGTAGCTCTTTTCCTGCTGAACATGTATCACTATAAAAAAAGAATCTTACGAAATCCTGTGAAATCCTGTAATCTTGTGAAATCCTGTGGTTTGAGCGAATTTACAAGACTATACTGTTACACAACCACTATTTTATTTTTATTTTTACTAGCCACCGCCTCATCTTTCAGCAGCTAACCTGAAGCTCCAGTTGGTTGATATATTACCACTATAGTGGGATATCTGCAATCCTACGCCTACTTTCTTAAGGCCAAAGCCACCAGTTTCATGCTTTATTTGGTTTGTAATGCTTCCAAAATATGTACTGTATATGATTGATCTAATTCTCGAATAAATATGTGATAAAAAAAAGTACACGTTAATTAGCAACTACTAATAAAACATACGCCTGCCTGCTGGTTACTCAGTCATCGTCTTGTTACGCTTAGAGCGTCGACTAGTTGTGGCCGCTGGCCGCCTACTGGTGCTTGAGGTGCTATTAACAGATATAAACCCACATTAATGACAGTGCATATTAAGCAACAATGAATAATTTGGAAATTACCTTCTGGGAATAGTTGAACTCCCTTGTTGAGCTGACGAGCCATTCCTAAAAAATTGCATAAGCATGTTTGCTGTAAGCGTTGTCAAATTATGATAAACCTACATCGACACATCTGCAATGGATGGTGCTCGGATACCATGATGTTGAGAACTCCTCGGATTGCCATAGGAAATACATATATCTTAAATAGAAAAGCGTGCGCCAGCAGATATAACTTTGTAATATGCCACTACTATACCTTGCTGTTGTGTTGCCACCTGCTTGCTCATTGGTCATCGGGTTAGAGCAAAGCAACATGTCCACTGAGCCCGTACTATTGTATAGATTCGCACTAGTACATACAAATTATTATTAGGGATATAAGAAAAACCATAATCAAAGGGTGCACTTTACCTTTGGCTTTGGGGCAGGGTAAAAGACAAAAGAAATTTCTTAGTTCTATTGATTATTTTAATGATAATAATGGTGTTTACGTACCTCATTTGATCGTTCTTGTCGGCATGGTCTTCATCAGGATCAGCAGCTCCTGGCTGCTCCTTTGATCCTCGCCCAAAATTATTCCATTTTGTGGACAAGAGGCAGCGCGTAATCCAGTCCTTATTGCATTCGTCAATTGGGATTTGTGGCGACGATTTGGTTACCTTTTCAACAAATTGCGCCACTGCGTTGTCTCGGACAGCCTGGATGTCTTTGCCTTTCCATCCTTGAGAATGGGTGTGCGCTGGTAAAAGGCTCGCCATGTGCTCGATCGTCTTATCTATGGCCCTTTCCAGCTTTATCAAGCATCTTTCCACATCATCTTTTCTATCTATGCCCCAGGGAGAGGCGTACAACGCTTGCAGAGCTTGCCTGACATGAGTCTTTCCAGGGTTTTTCACGTTCGGCTTCTTGATGAATTGTGTTGGGAGATCTGAACTTTCAATCGTTGCAGCTACAAGCTCTGCCGCCACGCTCAGATTCTCGAGAGAAGCTTGTCTAGTCATGTGTGGACGACTTTGCAGAAGTATCTCCAGCATACCCTCGACGCGTTCTACAGCCTGGCCAACTGTTGCAATTGCTTTCTCAGCGCGCTCCACCTTCTCGTATAAGTACCAGTTGGGTGAGTATAGCGGGAAGGGGTTCGCTTCGGAATCACCAGATTGCAGTTGCTGGTGTGGTTGCAGTAGGAATTGTTGAAACGGTTGCTGCTGTTGCTGCTGATGTAGGTACTGTTGCTGCTGCTGTAGGTACTGTTGCTGCAGGTACTGTTGCTGTTGCTGAAAAGGCTGTTGCTGCTGCGACATCTCTTGCAGTTTTTGTCGCGAAGATGGCGGTTGTTGCTGTTGGTGATTTTGATTCATGATGGAACGAAAAGTGATTACCAATTTTTTTTACACGGCAAACTTACCGCACTTTTTAACTTACCTCACCTTAAGCTACCTCACTTTTAACTTTTACATTAAAGCATTTATAAAACTATGAAGCCGCGCGCACCCCGTACCACTACAGTAGATTGCGAATGGTGTGATGAACCTTTTCGTAAGAAGCAAATTCAAGATCACGAACATTAATGCAAAAAAAATCCGTGGCATAACTTGGTTACTCCTGGCCCCCCGCAAAAGCGCCAGCGCGTTGAAGCCCCGTATGATCTGACTACTGCCCTGAGTAGCTCCAGTGCGGCACCTGACCTTAATGCCAACAGTGACGATGATTTTCCGTACCTCGATGAGATAAATTCTGGCTTTGATATGATGTCAATAGCTTCGGAGACTATATCTAACAGCGAAGTTGATGCTGCTATGCACGTCGACGACAATAATGATGAAGGTATGAGTTCTGGTGGCGAGAATGCCGAATCCGTTCGCGAGCAAGGTGTTGAATCCACCATCCAGGGCGGCGGATACGTCAGTCAGCAAGATGACGAACAAAGCTACGTGGAAGGCAGATCAAGTGATGAGGAAGGCGAATAGGATGATGAGGAAGACGAATTGGATGATGAGGAAGACGAATTGGACGATGAGGATGGAATGACAGTAGGCGAAAACCCTCATCCAGTAACAGCAGCAATCGATGAAGGAAAGCCTATCATCTGCCATGTACCTGAGGCCCAACCGTTTGATGAGCAATTGAAACGCAGTGTTGAACTATACAACATTGTGCAACAAAAAGGCATAATGGACAGCGCATACTCCAGTATTCTGAAGTTCATTAATGAATGTCTTGCTACTCCAGAATTATGTATGGTGCATACTGTTTTGAATAGTGAAGAATTTTCAAATCCCGATGAAAAACTTCCAGATGTATAAACGCAACGAGAAGTTGGTATTTTCTAAAACGGCGCACAATATCTATTTTTTATGCTATAAAGAACAATTATTGTGCGGGAAATTGCATGAAAACAAAAACTGGAGAAGTTTAAAGGGTTCAAAGTTTTGTCGGAAAATGAAATTTAAGCAGAGGGGTCCTGGATTTCGAACAGGACATCTTATCCCGTAGGCGTACTTTAAGCTGTGTGTAACCATAATGACATCGTGTAACTATACTTCTTGATGCTGCGGTTGTGGCTGTCATTCTTCCCTTCTCTTTTCTTCTTTCAATATGCCACGAAGCAAGCGTTCCAAGGCAGCTCTTAAGAAGCTCCGTGATAAAGACGGAAACTACGTAAAAGCTCCAACATCAGTGGAAGTAACCAGTTCAATTGACATTGCTGACGATTTCGCGATCTTGGACGAACTTTCGGAAAGTGAGAGTGAAGAGCTATTGAAGGAGGCGTCATATCAGCCAAGCGCCCTTACCTGCCTTTCCGATACAACAGAGAAGACTTCCCGCGGAAAATACTGGGGTACTGGACGTACAACAAAATGGGACAAAAAGCGAAAGGCAGCAGAAATGGCCATAGGAAATATGTCAATTTCCAGTTTTTTCCCTCCTATCGCAACCCTCAACCCCACAGCAGCCGAAAATACGGTTACTGTGGAATCAGAGTCTCAGATGAACCCAGCTGATTTTGTTGATTCTGAAATCATTGATATGGTATTTCCATACGACAATGACATCGACGCAATGAAAGCCGCATACAAAGCCTTGGAGCCTATTGCTGATACCCACATGAATCAGACGCACCCAGCAAACAGTATGCCCGATTACGAACGATCTAAGTACAGAAGCGTCTACTGGTACTTCGGGTATCGCATCGCAGGCATGCGGACAATGAAGGCATCGCAAGAGGCAGCAGCCAAGGCATGGACGAAACCTTCGAAATATTACCGCCCATTATCGATCCGACTTTGGGCAAAGGAATACCTACAGTTTCAAAAAATATCGGAACACCAAAAAGGGAAGCATGCGAAAAGAGCTTCTCTTTTGAACGATGAAGACATCCAACTTGCTGCCAAGGATTTGATCCTAAACACAAGGCAAACAAAGCGTACCTTGGGGGATATTGCCAAAGACCTAAACACAAAGGTTATACCTAACCTGATTGGAATGCCAGGCAATATCTCTCCTTCAGTTCTTCGAAACCATATGATTTCTTGGGGATATCGATATGCAAAGTATAAGAAAGACGTTTACTTCGACGGCCATGAACGCGCTGATGTTGTGGAATACCGCAAAGAATGGACAAAGCGCATGGTGGAGCGCAAGAAGTTGATGGAGGACTACGAAGGAGACGAAGAAGAGATAGTCAAGGCGCCGGTGATACCAAACGGTAAAAAGAAAATTGTGATAGTTACTCACGACGAGAGTACTTTCTACTCAAACGATGCGAAGGAAGACGTGTGGACGCATGAGGACGAATCCACTATCCGTAAAAAGTCAATTGGTGGATCCATTATGGTTAGTGAATTCCAGTGTCCTTGCCATGGAACAATGAGATCGAGAGCCTGGACATCACGTACCTTCAAGGAAGCCAACAGCCGTAACGGTTATTGGAAAGCCACTGATCTGTATACCCAACTGGTGGATGATGCAATCCCATTATTTGAACGGCTCCATGACGATTGCCAGGCGCTCTTTATCTTTGACCAGTCAAGCAACCATCGAGCGTATCCAGACGATGCTCTTTTGGTATCCCGAATGAACTTAGAAGATAAGGAAATTGCCAAGGATGCCCCAAGGCCCATGCGAAATGGCTGGATGATGTACAAAGGCAACGTCCTTTCACAGCCAATGTACTACAGCAAATTGGTGAGCGTTAGAACAAACAGAGGAGGAACAAGAGAGGTCGAGCATTTCTATGCTAAAGGCGTCCGTACTGTCCTAAAAGAACGCAATCTTGGGCGCTTTAAAGAGTTTGAGGACCAAGGCAAGACATGGAAGGCAAAATGCGGCGAAAAAGAGCCACAAGATGAAGAAGGAAACTGCTGTCCGTATCATATGCTGTCACAGCAACCCGATTTCAATGGTCAAAAGACCATGCTTGAAGAAGTTGTGGTAGAGAAAGGTCACATTTTTGACCTGTACCCAAAATTTCACTGCGAAACCAACTGGATTGAACGCTACTGGGGAGCCGCAAAACTAATCGCACGTAGAGAATGTGACTATTCGTTGCCTGCATTGCGGAAGAACCTCAATGGCTTCCTTGATTCAATTTCGCCAGTGTATGACGATCCTGACAGCGAGGTTACCCCTACGAAGATCAGGCGCTTTTACAAGCGTTGCTGGAGATATATCCAGGCATACCATGACATTGCTGATGGAAAAGAAGCATATGACTCAGTCAAAAAGTTTACTACACGTACATATGCCTCACATCGCAGACCAGGTGTTTGCGACTAACATAATACAGTTGTCGGCACATTATTGATCCGCGGGGATTAAAAAATTTGAGGATTTCGAACAAAATAAAGTTTTTACGATTCAAAACAGTATGCACCATAAGCTTATTTATTTCGAGTTTTGGTGTGCGGTATGCTTATACTATGAATCACTTCAGCCGGAAAACAGATTATGTCGAAGTTCAAGGCCGAATCCACGCTCGCGAGAATGTACCCCGTGAAACCAATTGACTACCATTACTGCCCAAAAGGCTGTACATTATTTACCGACTATGTCAGTGTACAGTGCCCGACATGTCGCGAACTGCGGTACAAAGTGACGGATTTGCCTCAATATCGACCAAGAGCATCCCTGACGTATATGCCACTGGCTCAGCAGCTAGCAGCACTAGTATCCAACGATACGAAGCGCGAACGCCTGCTTGCATTATCCAGCCGTGAAAGCGATGAAGCTGGGAAACTGAAGGACTTTTTTGACGGTTCCATATATCAAGGTCAGAAAAATACGCTTTTTCGACGCGATTTGGATCTTGCTATTATGTTGTATGTCGATGGATTCGTCCCTTTTCGTAAAGGAAGGTCAAATATGACAATCTTCAACATCATATTGCTGAATCTCCCGCCAACGGAAAGGTAAGCTAGGTTATGTGTCTTCTAAGACGCAATACTACATCGATGCATAGACAAGTGCAATTTCTCACGAATCTTTTATCTAATAGATATAAGAACGAAAATATGATCCAAGTTACCATATTGCCAGTTAAGCCAAAGAACATGGATGCATTTCTAGAGCCTTTGTTCATTGAACTTCGCAATCTACAAACGGCTGGATTGGAAATACGTTCTTTCAATGGTATCTTTTCACTGAACGTCCATTTGATGCTAGCCACAGGAGACCTTGTCGCTACACAGGAGCTTGCACATCACGGAACATATAGAGCTAAGTATGGATGTCGTATATGTCCAATCCAAACCATCACTGGACATAGTCCGGATGGTCCTGGAGACGGTAATTACTTTAAAGGATCACGTAATGTTTTGGAAGGATTTCGAGATATAGAGCAATTCCAAAATGGTCATCCAGTAAGTTTTTGTTCAGTTATGATGGACCCGCTTTCTTACACCTATACTTAATATAGGATCTATCTATGAAGGCAAGAACGGATTTTGTCGAGCTATCTAGCTTTCACGGAGCATCATTCTTTGGCCTCGACGAAATGCATTTGCTTGGAGCAAATTGCTCCAAACGTATATGGGAGATGATCTCCAGTAGCTTTTGCAATGCATCGACACCATTCGAATTGACAACGACGTCCCGACAAACTGTTGGTAATTCTGTAGAAGCATCATCTGCAACAATTCCTTCTTCAGTCTTTGAAGGTGATTTTCGAAGTAAGTAAAAAATTTTAATATCATCTTGTGCAAAATACTAACCACTAATGCAATAGACTATCATACAAAACCTGGCACGATGCGATCGGTGGACTGGTTGTATTTCCTGCAATTTGTGGTGCCAACAATGGTTTGTGATATGCTTGGACTAGAGCTTGGACCAGAAAAATCAAAGGCTGTAATCGACACATTGGTTGCTCTTGTCACCGGATGTAGTATATCCTTACTTTAGAGCATACCGCAGGAGGATATTGCTACGATGGAAAGGTATGATGCATACCGTAATAATATTTAATGGCGAAGAGATAACGACTAATACGAGGTTTAGCTCGTTTGTGAAGTGGCATCACTACTTGTATGACCATGCTGACCTGTGCATGTACAACTCGATCATGCATTATTTACGACATATACCGGAGATAATCAAGCACCTTGGTCCTCTACGAGGAATCAGTGCGAGGTCAATGGAATGGGCTATAGGTATATTGAATGGTCGACGCATTATCCCTGTATTTTGACAGATATCCTACATAGGCTTTTTTAAGCGTCGTATTAAGTACCAAAAGAATCCAGGAGCCAATGTGGGCAACATACTTCGCCGTCAGCAAGCCTGTAGATACTACAATTTACTTGAGCAGCAGGAAGACGCTTTGAATGACAATGACGACGACGGATTGACGAAAGCGTACACGATCCAGAACGGTGCAGATGATATTCAACTTTGGAATCATTTCTCAAAGAAAGTGTCCCATTATTCTGGAGGAAATGACGATTTGTGCGAATATCTTGCCAAGTTTTGGAGACGCAAATTCCCTCACGATAGAATCCGAGATGCTGACATATTGGACGATGATATCATGGTAGGACGGCGACTTTTCATAATCGATACAGTATACGACGCCAGAAAAACCAAGCGGAATACCACCAAGCTTTGTCACTTCTTAAAGTTTGATATTGAAGTGGATTTGGATAAAGAGAGAACACGCTCGGTAGAGCGGAGGGACGAAGTCCAAACGTTTTTCGGAGAAGCGATACTGTTTTTCACGCATAAGTACAAAGGTAAGGAGAAGCAGTATTTAATAGAGATTTTATAGACCAATTTTCAATCTTAGGCAATGAGAAAATGTTGTGTTTTGTGAATATGTTTGAAGGGGTAAAGCTGAACAGCGGCGGTTGTCCGTATGAATCTCACACAGATGGCTATACGGGCAGACGATATGTTGTGGAAGTAGAGGCAGTAAAAGGGCATGCTGGGATTTTGAAGATGCCATACTCAAGTGGCCGTGCCAGTCCTGATACAGCAAACAGATATTATTACATCTACCCACAGATGGTGCCAAATAGTATCAAAGTTGGTCAAATTGCCTTGCTTTAAGGACACTACAACATCGACTGCTATATTAATATCGCTAATAAATACGTATTTATAGAATTTTATTACAACATTCTCTTTCGCGAAATAAAATTAAGCTAAATAAGGCACTGGCTATATGATAGTAAACATGCTATGATCCAAGCAAATCATGCAAAGGGGCTGATAATGCTTATCGAGCTTTAGGAGAGACGCCAGCGTTTACAAGATTTTACAAGGAAACCACAAGATTTCACAAGTAAAATAAATTATTTTCACTCTGCGTCCCGGTTTAGGCACCTAGTAGCACGTTGGCCTCCGCCTTAATTTCACATTCAAAAAATTCTTGTTGTCAGGTAGTTTTCCCGCAACAGTAACTGCTCGCAACAGAACAAAAACCTGTCGGACCTTGATGCTAGATGTTTTCTGTCAGGGCCATTCCTAATAAGGCGCTCTCGTTTTGTTTCCTTCAAAACTCTAAATTCTCGTTTGTTTACCTTCAATATTCTAAATAGCTCCCAGTCGTAAAACCCCTAAACCAAAGGCACTAAAGGCGTCGACAGGTCCCCTCAACAAGAGAGGAAACGCTCAGATCCGTAAAGTCCCGAGATTATCTATAATTGAGAGCAATGCGAGGATCTCCCGCCCCTTGGAAATTTTGATGACCATTGCAGAATCTCGTCGACCCATGCGCAATGTGTACCTGCGCCGCAAGAACGAGAAAGCGCACAGGGAAAAGGGCTCGAATACTTCGAAAGCCCACGATCGCAGTGCCACCTGAGGCATGTTACTCGAAAAACTGCCCAAGGCTTATTTCGAAGGCATTGGGTTCCAGGAACCAAGGCTTGAAGCCATGGAACCAATAACGAACGTTATTGGTGATGAGCCCTGCTCATGTAAGAAAAAGTCCAAGACGGTGACATGTATTTTCATGTGTGGTAAATTACGGATATTGGAAGGGGATTAGGGTGTAAACATTACAGTGCTAACGTCCATGCACAACTAATAGCGATCAAGGAATTTGAGTTTGAGTACTGCAAGTCTCACTCACCTCTGCCACTACGCTTGCTACGTCGTCACCTCTTCCCACTCACCCCCACTGTCCCTGGCATCGCAATCCATTTGGATGTGATGCGCAGCATTCACAATTTGCGTTTTCTGTGCCACCTGTCTATGCACAGCGTGGTCACATATTTTGAAGCGCACTTCCACCAAAAGGTTCTTTGAGTATACTTTAATCTAGCGTCGCTTACGCAATCTTTAGGTACCTGCTTCCTTAAAGGCCCGCCTTTCAGAAGCATTGCCTTTTTACGAGAGGATGATGCTCAATGTGGAGAAAATACTTCGTTGTGAGTGCCAGGTTGACGACGTTTGCCCCGGATGCGTGTTTCTGGTAAGCATATTAAGCGCTCTATTGGTGGAATGGATATTGAGGGATATTGATTGTTATAGCAAGGGCGGAAGGGCATCGCTGCTGACGGCAACTTCCAGTTGCGTCGCTTTAAGCGTGCGCAGGACCCGCCAGGTGTGGTATTCGAGGGTGCAGACGTGGTAGATAGTCTTTGGACTGATACAACAGTACCACACAGTGCTAACGTAAGTATTTCGGCTCTACACTTTATAATATTAGCTGCTACGATAACTTGCATTTCTTTTAGTCATCGAAGAGCGGCTGCGGATCATGGAATGCGCTAGAGAAGCAAGGGGGCCGCTTGACCGGTGTTGATGAAACCGGTGTCTTTGGCATCACCTGCGATCACGGTTTTCCCTTTGCGTTCCTGGACATGAAGACCCGCGGCGAAAAGTACATCTAATACAGCAGTCCTTACATTCTAGTACTGACTATATTATTCAGGTTCGAGTACGTGCTCAGCACCCTTGCCAAAGTTGTGCAGCATCCGCTGTATGATGAACGCATCCGCATTATGTATGATGTCGGATGCAAGATTGGTCCAGCTTAGGGCTCTAAACGGGCCATGCCCGACGGGCATCGGGCCAGTTCAGCCGGGCCACACCTGTGGCCCGTGGCCCGTCGGGCCCAACGAAACGGGCCATGTCTTTTGCCCGAACCCGAAATTACAAGAGCCCAAATTAAAGTGGCCCGCCCGATGAAATCTACAATGTAAACGATCTTAATGCAGCAATGACTAATGTAGAAGTGAAATGGGGTTCTGCCTTGTGTTATCGTATATAAGGTTTGGGCAAAAGTCATCTTTATTGTATTAGATCATGTAATCGCTATCTTGCACACACTTTTTTGAAACAGCAGAACTTCTGCAAGCAACAAAGGAAGACCAAGAAGTACAAAAAGCCAAAGCGACACAGTGAGACAAACCAGCAATTCGACATCGCAAATGGCGTAGGAATGCATCCTGCTTTGCATTTTTTCAGCAACGTTTTTTCTCTCGATGCCCGTCAAATGGAATTCAGGTCGACCATATTGCTTCAGAACGAATTTTTAATCACCACATACAGTACTACTCGACCATATTTATTTTCCATACAACTGAATTTTACCATATGACTCAGCTTTGTTTTACCGGCACTCCATTCCATTTCGACATTGTGCATCCCAATCAAAAAAGGGTGGCTGCGTACATACTGTAATGGTGCATACACAGCCACCCTTATTGTTTTTCAAATAGGTACACTTTTTCAAGCGCACTACTCAAGATGAAGAAGGATGCTTGTCGTAGCTCTTTTTTCTTTATCCAATGGTTTTCTGCGAAGCACCACCTTTAGTAAGCCAAAGGTTGGTTTTTTTCGGTAAGAAAGCGTCTGTATGGTCGAGACACTTTTCAATCACTATTGTTATCCTTTTTTTTCGTGTAATAAAGCTATCATTATACTGATCCACTTTATCTTCGCGTTCTACTTCTGCTTACACAATGCCAGCTGGAAATTATCTTTGCTTGAACACATAGCCCTTTCACACTAATACCGGTCCTATCCAAGTTCTAAGACATTTGCGGATTAGCGTGCTGCAGGCAGTTTGAATAGTGCTAATTGACGTAGCAGCCTTTCATTGTCGCAACTTGGCCCATCAACACCAATCATTGTGTAACCGGATCATTGTAGAAACTGCTCAACCTTTTGACAAATCTTTCCATATTAAAGATGTATACTTAGTTGATTAATCTTTATTTGCAATACACGGTTTTGATAGAATCAAATTACATATATAACAAGGGCCATTTAGATGGACGTTTCATAAAGAAAATACATATGCTTCACATTCGGGCACTCGGTCGGGCCAGTGGCCCGACGGGCGGGCCGCTATATAGGACCGTGCCCGTTCGGGCACCCACCTTCATACAGCTTTCCTGGCCCGATGCCCGAAAATGCCAGGCCAAAACGGGCGGTCCACGGGCCTGCCCGCCCGTATTTAGAGCCCTAGTCCAGCTGTACAGGTTCGTTTGTTCGTTCATTTTTTTTGTATTACAGAATTGTGATAGTATAGCCAAATCAGATTGATAGTCACTTACCCCTTACACACACAAATATGATGCATCACTGTTATGAGAATAAAGTATCTTGTTTAACTGATATTGGTCGGACTATTACATTGGTGGAGAAGCGAAAAACGATCGAAGAATGAGTGCACATCAACCAAACGACCCCAACAACACACAACAGCAACCATTCACTGAACCGGTGGAGGAAGAAAATCCTTGGTCGCTGAGGCAACAAATTCCGGCCGCTTACCCAGAGTATCGACTGCAACAACAGCAGCCAGCCTTTCAGCAGGCAGGCAGTGAATGGGCGCAGCAACAATTTCCGCAGACAATGCAACAGCAGCCGACGTATCCAGCCCAGGTGAATCCACTCGAAGAGGAACTTGCTCAACAGCGAGAGATCTCAAATCTTCAAGCATCATTGATCCGTGAGCAACAAGCCGAGTTGGAACGGCAACGACAGCGAATGGCCGAATGGGAGCAAGAACGTAGCAACGACATGCAGTCGATGCAGCAGAGGCACGCGCAGCATCAAGCGGAGATAGAGCAGGTCACCAGACACATGCACAATATGTACAAGAACTTACGCCCTCGTTCACCTGAAGGAGAATCAGTCTCCTCTCAGCTCCATAAAATGATAGCAGCGCTGGAACAAAGAGTACCGTCTCAACAACAGCTCCTCAACCAGATTCAGGAGTTACGAGACCTCTCTGTTGAAACAAGATCACAAGCATCAACATCAACAATCGCACGTGATGATAGCCCCTTGATTGCCGCGATGCAGCAGCTCACCATAGCATTGCAGAGAAATCAAAGTCAGCGATCAGTAGCTCAGGAGAGTCGACAATCAGCGGCACCAAGAACGACAACAAGAGCAACATCAGTGCTAGCATCAGTCGCTTCTAGTTCATCAGGTGAAATAGATGATCAGTGGGCGACACCGCCAAGCGACGGCGAATCAACGAGTGCAGGCTCGACGGTGGGTGCTCGCCGAGTAGTGTTGAGGCAGAACGAAACAACAGTCCGAAAAAGAAGACTGGATATTCCGCCGTTCCAAGGAACAGCAGGAGAGGACCCTTATGCATGGCTCCTAATGTTCGAAAAAGCCAAACTCTACCACGAATGGTCCGATGACGATGCAGCAAAGGAGTTCATGATGTCAATGCACAAAGACGCTGTCTATTGGTGGGACAGTTTGACAGAAGCCGAGAAAGGCAACTACACAACAATAAAAGAGGCGTTCACCCAGTACTTTGGTGGCGGCGAGGAGGCAGCAGTCATGGCATTAGGCGAATTGCCGCGCCTGCAGCAAAAGAACGAAAGCATGGTAACCTTTGGCGCAAGGTTGAAACTGGCGCTTAGTCGTATCGACTCGCAGATGAAAGAAGAGCTTAAGCTCTACTTTTTTCACTCGCATGCGAGAGACGAAGTCGCAAAGGAAGTTTCGCGTTATAAGCCTGCCACACTGGATAAGGCAATCCAGTACGCCATTTACTTGGAGAGAACCGATAAGACTGCGGAAGCCCAAAATCGGTCAAAGGCGAGAATCCTTAGTGGCCCTATGCTGTCAGCACCAACACTGAATCGTCCAGTTGCCGCACCTCCTCCAGCTCCAGATACGGCAACACCGATGGAGGATGTACAGATGAATGCCCAACAAAGAGGCAAATCAGGCAAAGGTGGTGGCAAAAACAAAAAACAGCACAACAAATTCAAGGGCAAATGCTTTCATTGCAAAAAACGGGGCCACAAGGAAGAGGACTGCTGGACGAAGAAAGGGAAGGGGAGCAACGAGCAGACGACGATCAAGCAGCAAAGCAGCCAGCAAGCAAAACTCAGCAAAGAAGACGAAGAAGATGAGGATTTTGTTTCACCAATGTTCGACTTTTTACAGCAAAACAGTCAAACAGCAACACTGGTCGACAATATACCAGTGCGACAATCAGTCCAAGAAGATGACACCAATCGGTCAGTATTGCGATTCAAAGTACAAATCCAATTGGGATGCATTGAAGTATGGGCGTTGATCGACACTGGCTCTGAAGTAACGTCGATGGATAAAGCAACTTTGGAAGAAACGCAACTACAAAGTTCACCAGCATCACCGATCTACATCCAGTACGGCAACAAGTCCAGATCATTGTCCAATCAAGAAGTTTGCACCACTTTGGAAATGAATCAGCAGACATACCGCGTTGACATTCGGGTTGTTCCAATGCAAAACACAAAGGTGATATTGGGGATGGATTGGCTGGTGGGCGTGGGAGTGTACTTGGATCCAGAAACTCGCACTGTCATCCCGAAATCACAGATCATGGCTTGGGTGAAATCAAATGCAACAAACATTGAAACAATGTCGATTCCGCCGAGAATCCAAGAAAAGTTGAAACAACATCCAGTATTGTATGACGACACACGCGCACAGACGGTGACACGGATGCCAGTAACACACAAAATCAACACAGGTGATGCGGCACCTGTGTACACACCCAATCCACGCAGGTCACCAGCAGAGCAAGCAGCCCTAGAAGCCGAAGTCAAGAAAATGGCGGAACAAGGTGTCATTGTGGAATGCACGAGTCCGTGGTGTTCGTCACCTGTGCTTGTACCAAAGCCGGATAATAGTTTACGCTTTTGCGTGAATTACAAAAGACTCAACTCCAAAACTGAGCTAGACAAGTTTCCCTTACCAAAGTCGGCAGATTTGGTTGATCGTCTCGTATCGGTACGTTGGATGACCCTCCTGGATCTCAAGGCTGGGTACTGGCAGATTCCAATGGATCCGGAAGACTCGTACAAAACATGTTTTTCGGATGGGCAGCGATTGTGGCGCTTTCTGGTGATGCCGTATGGTGTATGCAATGGGCCGGCGACAATGCAGCGATTGATGGTGAACTTGCTAGGCCACCTGGAGCATACAACCGTTTACATCGATGACATTCTGATCGCCACCAAAGGATCAGAAGAGGAACACTATGAGGCCGTGGAGACCGTTTTGGAAATCTTGGCAAAAGCAGGCTTGAAGATCAACCTCAAAAAATGCATGTTTATGGTAAAGTCTTGCAAGTTTTTGGGATATATTATTTCGGAGGAAGGAATTCGGCCAGATCCAGAAAAGGTGGAGGCGATCACCAAGTGGAAACAGCCAACAGATAAAAAGTCGTTACAACGGTACTTGGGTATGCTGAACTTTCACCATCGATTCTTCTGCAATCTTGCCGATGTCGCGTCGCCACTATACAAGTTGTTGCGCAAGGATGTACTATGGCAATAGGGAGCCGAACAAGAAGCCGCTTTTCAGAAACTCAAGGCAAGGCTACTACAACTCCCTACATTGGCATATCCAGATCCAAACCTCCCATACGATTTACATACGGACTCGAGTGCAGTGGGGCTAGGCGCCGTTCTCTGTCAAGGGCATCGCCCGGTGGCGTATGCAAGCAAAACACTTTCGGCAGCGGAGCTGAACTACAGTGTGACAGAAAAAGAAGCAATGGCAGTTGTATGGAGTCTTCAGTACTTTCACTGCTATATTCATGGCGCTCAAAGCTTGACAATCTATACGGATCATGCGGCATTGAAAGCTATCCTTGGTTCTCACGCACACACACCCAGAGGAAGGATCGCAAGGTGGATTTTGGCGATACAATGTTACAGCTTTACAGTTATACATCGGAAAGGTATCGAGAACCAAAGTGCCGATGCACTCAGCCGGGCCTGCAACGATCAGCAAACAGCAACAGCATCCGTCAGTTTCGAGGAGCTACTCGAGCACCAACGCGAGGACGATGAAATTCACCAGTATTTGGCCGACAAGGACAAGCGATTCTTCTGGCATTCGGGCGTGTTTTGCATCCAAAACAACAACAAACAGCCTGTGGTGGTAATGCCAAAGACTTTGCGGCACAAATTTTTGGAATCAATTCATTTGCACCTGACTGGTGGTCACGTTGGTCGTGATCGTACATTGGATCGAGCATACCAATGGGCGTGGTGGCAAGGCATGAAGGACGATGTTGGCAATTTTATTCGGTCATGTGGAGCTTGTCAACGACACAAGACCCCAACAAGGAAATTTGGCAAGATGATGAGTATACAAGTTGTCGGGCAGCCAGGCGAAATATGGGCGGCAGATGTGGCAGTGCTCCCAACCTCAAGCCAGTCGAACCGGTATTTGATTGTTTTCTGTGAGTACTTGACGAAATGGATGGTTACCGCAGCGTTGCCTGGATTCGATTCCAACAGCATAGCAAACGTATTGCTCTATGAAATTTGTCTCAAGCATGGGGTAATGAAGAAATTGATCACGGACAACGGGACAAACTTTGTGTCAGAAGCGATGCAAGCGGTTTGCCAAAGACTTGGGATTGCAAGATCGACGACGAGTGTGGAATGGCCGCAAGTGGATGGGTTGGTAGAAAGGGCGAACAAGAGTTTGAAAGGCGCATTGGCCATATATGTGGAAAAGCAACCAGATGCATGGGACCAAGCACTACCTTTCGTGACATTTGCGTTCAATACAAGCAAGCAGGCGTCCACAGGCAAATCACCTTTTGAAGCCATGTACGGACACAAGCCGATTCTACCAACAACAGCCGAGCTCCATTTGCCAGCCATCAAAACACACAACACCAAGTCGTGGCTTGCATATCTAAACCATTACCTACCGATGCTGCATGAGAAAGTCAGAAGCAATATCCAAAAGGCACAACAACGTCAGAAGAAATACTACGATCGTGGAAGACTGGAACGACCGGTATTCAAGGTTGGAGACAAGGTCATGAAAATCAAGCCGAAGGATACGTGGAAGTTTCCGCAACCAAAGTTTAGCGGACCTTGGGACATCATCAAGATAAATAACAGTCAAGGAACAAGCTTCACATTGCAACAAAAAGTCAACAACCGTTCAAAGACAACAACAGCAAACCAAGCTCAACTCTATCTTTATCATGAATCGTTGGACTTCTCTGGAGGGGGGATAATGTGATAGTATAGCCAAATCAGATTGATAGTCACTTACCCCTTACACACACAAATATGATGCATCACTGTTATGAGAATAAAGTATCTTGTTTAACTGCTATTGGTCGGACTATTACAAGAATATATTAAGTTATGTACCATCAGAACACGCCATGCCTGCAAGCAATCAATGACGCACCGATTGCTGTGGGCATCTTCCACATCACGGGGCACACTCCAGATTGCCAGGTCAAGTACCACCCTCGCCTGACGATTGGCTATGGTCTAAAGGACGGTGAGTGGTTGGAAAGACTTTGGTCTTACTTCAACGGTTTTGTATCGATGACAAGATACATGACGCCTCTCAACAGGCGTCTTACTTTGACGGTTGCACTGAAGACCTTTTCTCGCCAGAAGGTTGAGAGCATTGGTACGTCTACTTACAGCTAAACAAATGAAACTACTAAATATCTTAATGATAGCACACACTCTCTTGCGAAAGTACAAGCGCGCACCCCAAGTCCAAAGCGACGCAGACACTGCTCTTGTTGGATTCAACTTGGAAGAGCTAGCAGTGGAATGGGAGAAGTACGTCCGAAAGGTCGTTATAGAGCCTAGGGGCGCAGGCAACTCTGCTGCAGTCGTTGTCACGCATGCGTAGGATAAGCTTGTTGCCGCGGTTGGTATCTATGATATCACAACCGAGGCGTTTAGGCAACAAGGCAACAGTACATCGTCTAGTAATAGTTATGGTGATTCAGATCATGCTTACTCTACTGCGCGAAAACCCATATATCAAGTACTTGATATATGTATTGATATATGCCAACCTGATTTTGAAAAAAAATGATGGCCCCCCAATTACTAAATAAAGTATATATGCAATAATTATGCAAAGCAGACTTGTAGAATTACTATAACAGAACAATATGTATGCATTGAATTATTAAAAAGTATCAGTTGTGATAGCTGCTTCACTTTCACGGCATAAAACACCCAAAAGTACGCACAGATATAATTTACAGTATTATGGTTACGAAAGAAATCCTTTGAAGATGATAGTTGCTGCCGGAATAGGCACTATTTGGGGGAGAGGTTACTAGACGGTACCCCAAGATTTATAGTGGAAGAAAGCGATTGAATGGGGGTTATATGCGGCATTATGCATAGTGGAAGAGATGTAAGCATAAAAAAATTGGCAACTACTGCGAGAGTATGCACTATGCACATATATTTTGTGTAAAGAAATGATGGTGGATTGAGCAGGGTATGGATAAACTGCACCGGGTCGGGGGAGCTGACAGTGGGGGAGAAAGCTTGCTGCATGATAAGAGCACCAAAGCAACAGAATATGATAGGATGCATACTGTCTTGTGTAATTGCTATATGTGAAATGCAACTGCTGGTTGTATATATCATACTTAAAAGGACAGCATGCTATCCATTCGTCTTTTATATACCAAAATTTTTATTGTAAAATATGTAAGCATCAAACAGCAGCAGCGTTAGCAACGGTACCAGAGGCTGAAAAGGGAGCTGTCCAACGACGGCTGCATTGATCCGACGTGCTGTGCCTCAGATGATGGCCGCAGTGCTCTGGTTGTGCTCCGCCCGTCATTCGCGAGGGAGAAAGTACTGTATGTACTAAACCCGCATCATGTATACCGCTGCATTATTCTAAATTAGGAGGCTTTCTTTTTATCTAGCATTAAAGCACTGTATGAGCCGAAGGCGAAGGAGGTGGTATTGTTCCACCACCATTTTGATTAGGAAGAGAACGGGATCGATGAGGAGTTGCATCAATGGAGAGCTAATGAAGGAACGGATGCATTGGCGATCGACCGTATGAAGAAAAGAATCGAGAGCTCGCCGCTGGAGAAATTTCAGCAGTTGAGAGAGCAAGTTTTGCTATTTTTTGGAGGCGTTACCAAGGACAAAAAGCAATTTAAAAATTTATCACTCAATATCCTGTAATGCCACGCGTCACATTGGGGTTGCATAAGCAAAGTCTTGCAAGCTGTTGCAGCTGCATTAATTATATCATGCACAATAGTGCTATTGTTTTGTAAAAGTTGCCTGTAATTCATTAAGCCATGTGTTTTTAATATGGCTTGCTTATCCAATATAAGCGCGTTAATAAGATATGAAGTGTATAAAAGAGCAGTTCTCATTAAACTTTTTCTCTATCACTTCAATAAACGATGTGGCCTGTTATTGTTCCGTGTGCAGTGCACAGAATAACCTTGGATTCCGGATGATATCGCGGGAAGCACGCGAAAGACATTATGAGCGATCGTTTGCTGGACCTAGAGATGATGGTATTTCTTTATTGGAATGCTTGAAAGAACGAACCAATAATAATAATGTTAACATTACAGTGCGTGCAGTTGTGGCACGATTCGAGAGACAGCAGCAGTTTGCCGATCCAGCACCGATGGCGCGTAGACAAGGAACATCAATACGTCCTGCAGATGATGATGGTAACGGCTCATTCTGTATATCGCATAGCGTTTACTAAAATTCATATAGTAGAGATGGATGGTGAACCACTGGAAGAGTTAATCTCTTCGGATGACGATGCATATGACGACGAAGATGGTGGCGATAACGTTTCCGATGCCAATGACGACGAATACATGCGTGATGACGATGATGCCAATCCAAGCGATAGCGATGGTAGTAGTGATACTGGCGGTGCAATGGATGCTTTGGATGTAGAGTTTGCAATGCAAGGGCAACAAGTGAACAATGCAACAGAGGTAGTCAACGAGGAAGGTTAGTTGTTAAGAAGCAGTTTATTATACATATTTGCATTATCCTCACATTGTACATGACTGTAGAACTTACGCAAATTCGTCATGCGAATACTTCCTGGATGAACACCGTCCCGCTGCTACTCACTTTCACTGTGGTATTTATTGTCCTTTTTCAACTACATTTCCTTTCCGAGCGGGCGGTTACCATTTTGATCGACTTTTGTACGATTGTGCTTGCAGAGGTATTCCCAACGTTTTCGCTGCCAGGGTCACTTGCAACATTGTGTCGATATACTGGCTTCTCCTCATTGACCGATCGCCTGCGCACCTACGTATCTTGTCCTCGATGCCACTACCTGTATCGCCTTGGACCAGGACAACCTGCCATCTCGGATGAATGCACCAACAATGACATCCGATATGATCGTCGTTGTGGCAAACCATTGTTTCAAGACGTTGCAGGTCAGCGCACCCCAGTGAAGACATTTGTCTATCAGCCACTCAGAGCCTCACTTGAGAGGATGTTCAAGCGTCCCGGGTTCGAGGCGAAGTTGGAGCACTGGCGTACCCACCGTCGGTGTATGGCACAGACATTCTCGGATATATATGACGGTGACATGTGGCGAAACGTTGAAGACGCCAACCAGCAACCTTTTGTTGCTAGGCCTCGATCTCTATTGCTGACGATCAATGTTGATTGGTTTTCACCGTACCTTAATTCGACATACTCTTGCGGTGCCATCTACCTTACGATCAACAACCTGCCTCGTGCCAACCGTTTCAAAACGGAGAATGTCATTCCTGTGGGTGTAATGCCCGGGCCAAAGGAAGCAAGCGCGTCAGACTTGAACCATTACTTGAGGCCCTTGACAGATGACTTGGTGGAATGGTACACAGGTTTTAACATTGCCACTGCTGAGGTACCAACTGGTGCGAATGTCCGAGTCGCTCTTCTAAACGTTGCCTGTGATATCCCTGCCGCTCGAAAAGTCAGTGGATTTACCTCCCATGCGAGCCGCAACGCATGCCATAAATGTGATCGACAGTTTACAACGTTTCCCGATACCGGCCGCATTGACTATTCTGGCTTTGACGTTAGTACCTGGGTTCCTCAGGATCCTCACGCATACCGAACTCAAGCTACATTATGGCGCGACGCCGAAACAAGAGACGCTCGCCGCCAAATTGAACGCGATCATGGAGCTCGATACTCTGAGCTCCATCGCCTGCATTACTTTGATCCAATACGCTGCACAATCGTTGACTCTATGCACAACTTGTTTCTCGGCACGGCGAGACGTATGGCCAAGAAGTGGCTCTCTGACCGGGACTTGACAACCAGAGATCTGCGACAAATGCAGAAGATCGCTGACACCATTGTACCTCCTCCAGACTACGTCTCGCTGAACCGGAAGATCGAGAACGGCTTTGCGTTTATGACAGCGGATGACTGGAAGTCGTGGTGTCTTATATACTCGCCGATTGTGCTGAACGGTCGCCTCCCTCATGACAAACTTCGCAACTGGCTGCACTTTGTCGATGCCTGTCGTACTTTGGTTAGGCCATCCATTACCGAAGATGAGGTTGCTTCTGCAGACGAAGAGCTGGTCCAGTTTTGCCGTGGAGTCCAGGTGAACTACGATGCCCGGTTCATCTCACCAAACATGCATCTCCACTTGCATCTGCGAGAGACAATCGCGGACTTCTCCTCTCTGTACGGCTGCTGGTTGTTTAGCTTCGAGAGGTACAATGGCTATTTGAAAGACATCGACACCAACCAGAAAGATTCGTTCGAGGCCACGTTCATGAGAAAGTTCCAGGAAAAGACAGGTGTTCGCGACTTTGTGAATTCGTTCGCAACTCGTTTTGGTGCTGCTCCTGTGTATCTTCAATTTTTGAACCGCTTTATGGATAGGGTTTTACCTCGCGCACACCAAATTTTTACCTCGCGCACACCAAACCACCCAGTCACTTTAGTAAAATGTGCTGAGAATAGAAATCACCTTGCGCACACCAAATCACCTTGCGCAGACCAAATTCAGTCAAAAGTTTTTTGCTTAAGATCATCAGATCAAAATGTCATTAATGCAGTCCATTACCAAAAAAACTTACTTGAACCGGGAGCAACTTTACGCGGACCTTAAGGCAGTGGCTAAAGAGGGAGGCTTTACTGTAAAAATTGGTGCAAGCAACATGAACCCTAACCAAGGCACGGTGAAAACGAATTTTATTTGTGGTCATGGTGGTGAGGCTCGTGGTCACCGCACTAAAAAACAGTTGGGAGCTGGGAATGATGAGAAAGAATCGTATGAAGTCAAGAAAATGGTAGTTACGAAAAATAAAGATATCTATAAAGCCGCCCATTTATATGTGAATCTGTGTCTGTAGAATGGCGGTGAAAACAAAATTGGCGATACAGCATGTAACGACGATACAGAAGTGCTCGAGGAGGTTGACATATTTATTATACTATATTATGTATACAAGTCAACGTGACTTTTGTTACTTACTATTACATAATGTAGGGTGTCAAAGAAGGGTCTCATAAGTGCAGCAATGGAGTTGTGAAAAAGAACCCCATTCGTCCCTCTAAGAAAATCGGCTGTCCCTGGCTAGTTTATGCATCCCAAAAGAAATCCGACGGTCTTTGGAGGGCAACCCTTAAATGTTCTGAGCATTCCCATCCTATGGCGACCAGTAAGCTGGTCTACCACGAATACCGGAACGATGATCCAGAGAAAAGGGCTGAGATTATCGAAATGTCTGAAAACATGCTCACACCTGCTCAGATCTTGCGCCAAACGGCCGGAGCGAATGGTGAGCAGACACAGATACCCAAAGATGTGTATAAAATCAGGGAAGAGGTGGCACGAGCGATGAAGCAGTCTGAAGCACGTACTCTTCATGACTATCTTAAAAGCCATGGGTATCTATTGCGTTACAGCAAAACCGAAGATACGATCGACAAGCTTTTTGTGACGC
>JALLLT010000089.1:0-58418 GCA_025266875.1 Fennellomyces sp. T-0311
GGGCACGGTCCTGAAACCATGACCGACTGTCGGTCCAAGCATGACCGTCGGCCGCCCGTGCATTTAGGGTGTATAATATTAATCAGAAAATCACTTCAAAGAAGCATTACATATGTCGATTTCCCCAAATTTAACATGATCATTTGTTGTATATGCTTTGCACTGATATATTAAGGTACAGTAGCAACTGGAAGTTACTTAGTTTTATTTAAAGAATGTGGTGCTAACTAAGTTCAGAGACTCTAATTTTTATGATAGACCGTGTTACATTTTCGTCAAAAACGATGCAGTAATGCTGAACAGATTGAGTAAAGAAAATAAGAGAAACGAATGTTGCCACAGAAATAAACAACTAAAGGCGCTCCAGACTGCTTGCTTTGCCAGGTAGTTTGGAGCGCCTTTTTTTTATGATCGCGTATACTACATCGTTAACTGGAATAGTGCAGAAGTAGAGATCAGTTGCGCAGTGAAAAGTGGACCAAAAGAAACGAATGTTGCCAACTAAAGGCGCTCCAGACTGCTTGCTTTGCCAGGTAGTTTGGAGCGCCTTTTTTTTATGATCGCGTATACTACATCGTTAACTGGAATGGTGCAGAAGTAGAGATCAGTTGCTGTATTCGGAACGGAATGTGAAATGAGTGAAACCAACATCTGGATTATATGGTCCATATTGCATCATACATGCTCAGGATAGAGACTTTGACAGCTGCTGATATCATGATTGGTGTCACTGAGGTATACGATCCGTAATGACGAGCGATAGTGTGTAGTCGATACTATATATGGGAAAGCGAGAATTTTTTTTCGTGCTACTGAGTAAAGAAGTGTACACCCTAATGAGCGGAGAAACGTTCTTTAAGCGTGATGATGCGTCTACTGGTTATCATTTTATGCTGCAACATGAAATAAGGTTGCATGTAGATAGTGGAGCGACATGGTATGATTGTAACAACTGAGTGATAAAGACATAACATCAGGATACCTTGTTAAATTAAGGATGAGAGGAATATTAACTTCTTGCAACGCTGATTGTCGGCGACATAAATAGTGACACTAGTTCGCGTACTAGTGATTGTTCCAAATTGCAGTATAAAAGGAATAAGATTTAGTACTACCGCTCAAATTATAATCGCATAATCAATATGTCTGCCAACGAAAATCAAGTTACTTTGCCCACTGTTACCCACGGTATCCTCGAGCGTACTACATCTTCGGAATCAGTTGATAGTCATGCCGGAGCCACCACCAGAAGTCGACGTGCGATCATCTGGCAATGGTTTGTGCTGATGGATGAGGATTCCGAAGACGAGTCGTACAGCGCACAGAGCCTGGTGAGAAGAGCGCGTTGCCTTTTGTGTCGAACGTAAGTATATTGCCGATCCGACGCCATATTATTTTTTCTAAATTCGGAAATAGGATACCGTTTAAGACCAACATCCATGATGGAAGCACTCGTAACATGCGCTCGCACATGATGAGACGACATGCAGCTCAGTGGAATCAAGCTACTGGAGCCGGCAACAACACCATTGCGAACTATTTCACGACGTACGCTTGAATTATATGAAAGTATAAAAAAATAAAACTAAAAACTTTATTTTTTTTAGTGTGCAATTCGATCAAGGCACGTGCCGTAACAGGCTCATGGAATGGATCGTTGCCAGCGATCAGCCATTTAGTGAAGTTGACTCTCCTCACTTCCGACGGTTTGCAACTTACATGAATCCATCCGCAAATATCCCAACTGCAAACACCTTGCGATCTGATATCCTTGCCAGCTTTGCGAGAAACCGTGAGCTGTTGAAGGGAAAACTGACAGTAAGAATTAACAACGAAGGGTGAGTGATGTGTATTAAATATATCGTTAGGCTCTCGACTGCAAAATCTCTGTTACTGTTGACATGTGGACATCGGCCTATAGAATGCATCCATTTATGGGTATAACAGGTCATTTCGTCGATAGAGACTGGAAACTGCAGGAAGTACTCCTCGATTTTGTGCCGATACCTGGGCGGCACACTGGTGTTGTGTTGGCGGAAGCGTTCATGCAGTCAATGGCCGAGCTCGATATCATGAAGAAGGTATGAGAAAATGCATATTCGGTTGCGTTGATTAGTGTACTGAGTATTGCTTGTAGATCCTCGCCGTGACATGCGACAATGCATCCAATAATACCACGATGATGACCGAGATTGAACGTATATGGCATCAGATGGACTTGGTGTTTGATGCACAGAAGCAAAGGCATCGATGCATTGCACATGTCATCAACATCGCTGTTCATGATGCAATGAAGGAACTCGATGTTGTACCGTCTGGTGATAGTGACAATCCCGATGAATCTGATGATGCAATTTTGGGCAAGGCAAATTCAGGAGCGAATCGAAATGCAATTGCGTTGTCTATCTCAAAGGTAATTTTAGGCATGGATGCGATTGGTCAAATACTGAAGAAACAGCATTAGGGCTCTAAATACGGGCGGGCAGGCCCGTGGACCGCCCGTTTTGGCCCGGCATTTTCGGGCATCGGGCCAGGAAAGCTGTATGAAGGTGGGTGCCCGAACGGGCACGGTCCTATATAGCGGCCCGCCCGTCGGGCCACTGGCCCAACCGAGTGCCCGAATGTGAAGCATATGTATTTTCTTTATGAAACGTCCATCTAAATGGCCCTTGTTATATATGTAATTTGATTCTATCAAAACCGTGTATTGCAAATAAAGATTAATCAACTAAGTATACATCTTTAATATGGAAAGATTTGTCAAAAGGTTGAGCAGTTTCTACAATGATCCGGTTACACAATGATTGGTGTTGATGGGCCAAGTAGCGACAATGAAAGGCTGCTACGTCAATTAGCACTATTCAAACTGCCTGCAGCACGCTAATCCGCAAATGTCTTAGAACTTGGATAGGATCGGTATTAGTGTGAAAGGGCTATGTGTTCAAGCAAAGATAATTTCCAGCTGGCATTGTGTAAGCAGAAGTAAAACGCGATGATAAAGTGGATCAGTATAATGATAGCTTTATTACACGAAAAAAAAAGGACAACAATAGTGATTGAAAAGTGCCTCGACCATACAGATGCTTTATTACCGAAAAAAACCAACCTTTGGCTTACTAAAGGTGGTGCTTCGCAGAAAACCATTGGATAAAGAAAAAAGAGCTACGACAAGCATCCTTCTTCATCTTGAGTAGTGCGCTTGAAAAAGTGTACCTATTTGAAAAACAATAAGGGTGGCTGTGTATGCACCATTACAGTATGTACGCAGCCACCCTTTTTTGATTGGGATGCACAATGTCGAAATGGAATGGAGTGCCGGTAAAACAAAGCTGAGTCATCTGGTAAAATTCAGTTGTATGGAAAATAAATATGGTCGAGTAGTACTGTATGTGGTGATTAAAAATTCGTTCTGAAGCAATATGGTCGACCTGAATTCCATTTGACGGGCATCGAGAGAAAAAACGTTGCTGAAAAAATGCAAAGCAGGATGCATTCCTACGCCATTTGCGATGTCGAATTGCTGGTTTGTCTCACTGTGTCGCTTTGGCTTTTTGTACTTCTTGGTCTTCCTTTGTTGCTTGCAGAAGTTCTGCTGTTTCAAAAAAGTGTGTGCAAGATAGCGATTACATGATCTAATACAATAAAGATGACTTTTGCCCAAACCTTATATACGATAAAACAAGGCAGAACCCCATTTCACTTCTATATTAGTCATTGCTGCATTAAGATCGTTTACATTGTAGATTTCATCGGGCGGGCCACTTTAATTTGGGCTCTTGTAATTTTGGGTTCGGGCAAAAGACATGGCCCGTTTCGTTGGGCCCGACGGGCCACGGGCCACAGGTGTGGCCCGGCTGAACTGGCCCGATGCCCGTCGGGCATGGCCCGTTTAGAGCCCTAAACAGCATCATAGATACGAACCGTAATTCGCCTTATCTGTCGTTCGCCTATCCGTCGCAAGAACCTAAAAACGATCATGCATTCGCTTCAGTACCCGCCGCGTGAACTGATCGTCGATTCAAAAACGCGGTGGAATTCCACAGTTGATATGCTTGCGACAGCTCTAGAAATGCGCACACCACTCACTATGGTGATTGCTGCAGATTCAACCTTAAGTCCATACGAGCTCAACCCAAGTGAGTGGAATACTTTGAGCGATGCACACAGATTTTTTTTAGTAAGTTGTCTAGCAGTTGATGGGCTTCATGTGTGAGTTACTAATGGATACAATAGGCGTTTCGGTTCTCGTCTACCTTTTTGTCGGGATCGAAGTATGTCACGATTAGCGCTGTCATTCCGGCATACAACATGCTGATGGACGAGATTGATCATTACCAGTCTACTTCGCCAGACTTGAGTGCAGCAGTACGTCGTTGCTATGATAAGCTCAAAGTGTATTATGCCGCAACTGACGAGTCGCCTATATGTTCTGTGGCCACTGGTAAGTACTTTCATTGTTACATACTTTTCTTCAGACCTTTAATACGTATCTGCTGAACTTGTTTAGTGCTTGATCCACGGTTAAAGTTGGATTACCACCAAACGCACCAATGGGAGGACGAATGGACCCACGCGGTTGAAGAAACTGTTCGAACGGTGTTTGCTGCATATGCTGGCAATGCACAACATCCACCTGAGGCGCATGCAGATGATGGGGAAGCGGAAATAGCTGGTGCCACCCCACAAGTGGATGACTTCATTGCACGAATTTTCGGGGAAAGACCAAGGGATGAACAGCAGCAGGTCCCCGAACTGGATGTTTATATCAGAGAAGGTCGGGAATACATTACAGACCCACTTTTGTAGTGGCGTGACCGCCAAGTTGTATTCCCGACCCTTTTCCGTATGGCCAGAGATTATTTGGCAATCCCTGGTTAGTTTACTTCTTCTTCAATATGATATGGTTAATGAACAGCAGTGGTGAATAGGATCCAGTGCACCTGTAGAGCGTGCATTTTCTTTGGCAAGAAATTTGATTCCTTGGAATCGTGCGTCTTTACGCCCTGAGATGATTAGAGCATGCGCTCTAGAAAAGGATCGTATCCGCCGTGCATGATAGACCCCTCTCCGCCACACTCCTTCCCCAATCCACTTAATTAAAATTAACAGAGCCCAAGCAACACGCATAATTTTAATTGCCACAACACTATCTATTATTTTTGCCAGCTACCAAAATAAATTGTATTTTGTCTCTAAAAGAAAAACCTGAAGTTTTGTAGTGAACATTTATGCTTTGCATCTTAATCATGTTCAGTAATGAACGAAGCTTAATCTGGATTAGTCATCACGCCTTCGTAGCTCCATCTCAGGCACAATGTCGGTCGGTCCATGCTTTTTCAGGCGCCCGAATTTTCGGGTACGGTCTAGCAGCCTTGCCCGTTTAGAGATGACCGACGGTCTTCGGTCCTTGGGTATGGACCGACCGATATGCCCAAAGACCGTCGGTCCACGCCCGTTGCAAGCCTTATTGCGGAATAACCAAAAAACTTTTTTCAAGAGCAAAGGAACAAATAGAAATGGGAGCAACGAAAAAAACACAGTGTAATTTACAAAAAAGGAAGGTAGTTTTCGACCCCATTTTTTAATAATACCAGTTGTTGGATAATATAAGAGAGAGAGAGAAAAAGGGAAAAGGAAAAGTTGGTGGGGCTGCCAACATATTTGTCAGATTGCCCTGGCCACGCGAAACATGTGCCCCTACGCCTTGCTAGGTGCATCTTGGAACGCCGTCTCGGTGTCGTCATCGGTGTTGCCATGGTAAAGATGGTTGGGAGTGGCCAGTGGATCGTTGTTGTGGTTGCAACAAGAGCAGGATTGCTTCATGACCCATTGAGTCATTTGGGCCTGGTAGTGGTGAGATAAGAGCGAAGTAGCAAGTATTGAAAAGGGACAATAGAAGTCAACGAGACTTAGAAAACTGTAGTTTATTGATGAAGAGTTCGCTCTATTTATATTAAATGCTTATCATGGATGGGACTTCCTATTACCGATGTTATCCAAGGTCATATCATGATTATACCTGTATATCCATTATATATGTTACGTTGGGGTGTTATTGAGAAACGAGTGATGTCTATCATTATGGAGCCGGTCCATAACAGATAACGATAAGCTAAGTGATAGCTGTTGACACGTGTTTATGATAACGTCTATGACAATATGCTGGATATGGAAGATATGTCTGCATGAGTGAGTTTTACCAAAAAGGAAAGTGAGAGATAACCATTCCGAGATACTGATCAGTGATTATGTTCATGTTGGATACAACAAGTGGCAGCTTCCACAGTAGTGACTTGGGGTTGGTATGTATAAGGCGTCTTGAACTAGCACTGAGATTACCATTGCATAGTATCTGGCTTCAGCCTCAGGTGAGCAGTTGGCACGTGGGCATAAGGAGCAAACTTTCTTGGTCACTTGTATGACCAGGTCGTGCATGCGTTTAGCCTGAAGACATTGGTCTTCTTTAATCATTGTGATATGGAGGAATAGGGCATTGAGGTCTATATCCTCCTCTGTAGGGACCGCCAAGACACTTTTCAGCTGTTGAACGGATGTGTCGTCGTAGGGTGTGAGGCCTTGTTGGGTACAGTGGGCGTCGATCCATGCTTCTGTTTCTTCCTCAAGGTCAAGGCGTGCGTTGTTTATATCAATGATGCAGTTCCAGAGAGGGGTTTTCTCGTATTGGGATAAGTCGTCATCCGAATCGGTAGTTGTTTGGGAGGTTGAGCTCCAGGATGAGCTGGAAGTCAAGAGGGCGTCGGATATCATCTTCTCTTCTTGAGCGAAAGTGTTGCTGAGGAGAGCAGAGTTCATTGGATGCATGGTTGAAGTTGGAAGGAATGGTAGATGATAATGTTGATGTGTCTTCTTTTCATATTTATATACACACTTTTTTTTTGGATGTCTTCTTTTACTGCGATGTTTCATCTTCCATCATCATTTTTTCATTTTTTTTTTGTAAGGGGTTTTGTTTAAGATCTATCTTGAATGTGCTGATTTCATCTTCTATCAATCTTTCTCTTTTTTTATTTATTTTTTTATGTACTTCTTTTACAGTAATCTTTTAATGTGCACTTCTTTTAACAAACTAGTCCAGTTGTAGAGATGAAATGATCTGATGCTTGAGAGGTAAAACGGCGATACTCCGTGTCTGGTAACCAGTATAGCTTCACGTGGTTACTAGGGATAGGGCTTAGTTAAACTTTTCCTTCAGTCGTCTTGAGTCGATATGATCCATTCTTGTTGATCCGGTGGATGAGATATGGTCCTTTCCAAGTATCGAGTAATTTTCCAGCCCAGTTGTCTACTGTCATGTTTTGATAAACTTCAACGTAATCTCCTAGGCAAAAGGGTGGCTTGAACTCCTTGTTTCGAGATAAGATCTTCCGTTCGATGGCCTTCTTTTGGACTTCTTGCGATTGGGCAATTGATGATGTGGCTGCTTGACGAATTTGATTCAGCCTATTGAGCTGATCGAGAAAATGTTGAAACATGATCTCTTCTCCTTCGTCTTCTGAGGCATCTTAATCCGTGGTCGTAGGATTTATCCGATAATCCAAAAGGGGTGTTTGGGTGTCTTCCATAAACGAGGTAAAATGGCGAGTGCTTGGTTACTTTTCTTGGAGTGATCCGATATGTGTATAAGATCACAGGTAGGTAACTTGGCCAATCCTTCTTTTGCATTTCAGGTAGTAATTGTAGCATTTATCCAAGTGTCCGATTGAATTGTTCAATTAATCCATTGGTTTGCGGGCGATATGGAGAAGACTTCTTGTGTTGGATGGAGTATTGCTCGCAAACAGCACTGAGAAGCTTGTTGTCAAAGTGTACTCCTCGGTCGGTGATGCAGCTGGTCTTCATGAACAAATGCCTGCATATCACATCTTTGTAGAGAAAAAGGGATACTTTGGCAGCTGTTGCGAATTTCAGTATCTGGTTAACTTGTCTATAGCCACAACAATGTATCGGTGTCCAGTTCTTGATATGGGTACGTGCTTGATATCCATGCCAATTTCTTGAAATGGTATTGCTGTCACTGGTATCGGGTGTAATCACTCTTGTATGTGCGGGTGTCCTTGTTTTTGGCATCTTTCGCATTAGGTGATAAACTTCTTCACGTATGTTGTCATGCCAGGGAAAAAGTACTTGGTTTTCAACTTGTTCAGGGTGCTTTGGTAGGCAACGTGACCTCCAAGCGGGTGGGTGTGCAGCATAAAAAGTGCTTTTTCAGAGTCGTCACGTGTTAACACTTGTTTCGATGGGTCTGCAGATCGGAATAGTTTATCTCCGTTGACAAAGTAACGTTTGCTTTGTTGTCTGATGTTCTTTCGACGTTTGGCGTCGTAGCTTCTCGGGATTTCGAGGTAATGCTTCAAATCGTTGTATTGTCGTTCGTCCATTAATGTAATTTGAAGTGTAAATAAGGTGGATCGAGGTGTACTGGTGATGTAGGTCATGGGAAATGTAAGGCTAATGTGTATTATAGGTCCCACGCGATAGCGCCTGAACTAGCAGTCACACCGTTACCATATTTGGACCATATGTTACCACGCATCTTGGCATCTCAGAACATAAAACATAATTTCAAAAGAAGAAAAACTCATGACGTTCGGAGCATTTAAAAAGTATGTATATGTATGAAAAATTTTTATAAATCCTTACTTTTTTGCTAATCTTGCTTTAATATTATATACTACTTGATTAAATGCTTATATACCTTATTAGAGTACTTTTTTCTGCTCTATTTAGTGGAGCTATTTGTGAAACTTTTTTCTAACATATTCATGAACTTTTATACTTATAGAAAGATCAAATTGATAAAATAATACATAAGTAAAATATCAGCATAAGTGTGTTCATAGAAAGATTATTTTCATATGGATGTGTATGTGAGAAAAATCTAATTCTATGTGTGTGTGTTAAGAATATTCTCATATAAGTGTGTATGTGAAAAAGATATCATCCTATATGTGTGTGTGGAAAGAACGTTATTATATAAGTGTGTATGTAAGAAACATATCATTATATGCATGTGTGTATGGGAAGAATATTATATATGAGTGTGTATGTGAGAAAATATCAACGTATGTTTGTGTATGGGAATAAAATCATCATATGAGTGTGTATGTGAGAAACTATCATCATATATGTGTGTGTGTGGGAAGAATATTATCATATGAGTGTGTATGTGAGAAAAATATCATCATATGTTTGTGTATAAGAAGAATATTATCATATGAGTGTGTATGTGAGAAATATCATCGTATGGTATTGTATGGGAAGAATATTATCATATGTTTGTGTATGGGAAGAATAAGTCATTGTCTGTGTAATTGTGTATTTATGGGAAAAATATATTATAAAGCTAGTATAGGAAGACATATTGATTACAAATCTAAATAGCTGTAAAAGGTATATAAATGGTGGTAAGATGCTTTATGCTTAGACTATATTACTTTTCAACTATGCCTTTACCCACTATTCGTGAATTTGCTGCTACTATCACTACTACTGATCAAGCATTCGAGTAAGAAGAGATAAAATTACAATAGGCCGTAATAACTAATCAGCTTAATAGATTTTTAAGACAACAGGGTGCTTTTGCTACTGAAGTTCATTGTAGATATGGTACTGTTATGCAACCTTGGATTCGCCCATCCAAAAGGGTGCTTTACTGGCGCTGTACTAGTAGCTGTGGTTGTAGAAGATCTAGCAAGTCATCTACTACAACATCTTACTTTTACAATCGAAAGGCGATATCCGTGATATACTTTGGACTATTCATGGGTTTATTGGTCGTAGTAGCCTTCAGACATTATTACATATGACAAGGCTAAATCAGCGTACAATCTCTTCTATCATTTTTGACCTTTATTTGGTAATGCTTGAGGATATTACTGATGAAGATATTACTCTTGGTATGTATTAGTTTATGTTATAATGAAATTTCTTATTTACATATAATATAATAGGAGGAGATGGCGTAACTGAGGTGCAAGTTGATGAAAGCAAGTTTGGCAAGCGCAAATACCACTCTGGACATCGAGTTGAAGGTGTATGGGTCTTTGGAATGGTAGAAAATCGCAATGGCCAGGCTGGAAAAGTGTTTTTTGCTACTGTTCCTAATCTGGAAGGTCCTACACTGCGCTCATTAATCCATCGATATGTTCAAACTGGCACACCAATCAACACTGATTGTCATCGTTCATATATGGCATTGCGTTCTGAAGGAGTTAACCATCGAGCTGTAAATCATGAACTTGGTTATGCTACTGAGAATCACAGTATTGGTCATACTGATGGTGATCAGATGTTTAATACCAATATGATTGAAGGTAAACTATTTTAGTTTGCATGCTCTATATATACTAATTTGCCTTTAATACTTTAGGGATGTGGAGAGCACTGAAGGATGTTATTAGACATCGTCATCGAACCGTCGCTACTTGTCCATGGAAACTACTGGAGTATATTTGGCGACGAAAACATGCTGGACATCAGTGGGAAAGCATATTTCAAAACCTTGGTGCTACATCATTTGATGATTATGCCAGAGAAAGAATAGTTGATATTGAAGATTCTTTACCAACTCGTGTTCCTGGAGACTATACACGCTTTCTTGCTCCAAATGAAAGTACACAAATTAATAGTTTGGATTTGCATGCTGATGATGACTCAAGTGACAGTGAGTCTGACTCTGATAATGACAGGTACTTATAACTCTATTATATACTTCAAGTTCTAAAACGTTCAACATAGTGAATACCTTCCATCGTTATCTGAAAGACTAGGAAATATTACTAGAGCTTAGTGATTTATATTTTTCTGCTTGTATTTTATAACTATCAATATATCGACTACTGTTAATATCTGGTTTTAACTATAACTGTTTCTTTAAAAATTATTGGACTAGTTGTTTTTAAACACGCAGAACGTCATGAGTTTTTCTTCTTTTGGAATTCTGTTTTATGTTCTGAGATGCCAAGATGCGTGGTAACATGTGGTCCAAATATGGTAACGGTGTGACTGCTAGTTCAGGCGCTATCGCGTGGGACCTATAATACACCATAGCCTCTCTTTCGGTGAAGTTCTCAAGTCGATTCCTTCGCGTGCAGCAGTAGTCGCAGCTGCTGGCGACAGTGGTACATCGTAATACATTGTGTTAGAGCATGATTTTAATAGATATTTAGGTGAAGTTGCCGACATTTGCTATTCCTTCGAAGGTGATGTGGTACTTGACACGGGGGGGGTGAGAATCTTGCTGTACTGCAGTTGCAGTAGTTCGGACCGGACCCTCCAGATTTTCACTAGTCAAGATACCGGACCAGCATAGTAAAAATTACAGCAAGTGCACAGCAAATATGCTATATATGGTTATTATTTGCGGTAGTACTTTGCGGTAGTACTTTGCAGTAGTACTTTGCGGTAGTACTTTGCAGTAGTACTTTGCAGTAGTACTTTGCAGTAGTATTCTGCGATAGTATTTTTTGCAGTAATTCCTTGTTTTTTTTATCTCGAACAATATAAATAGAGAGAACTTTTAACATAATAAAGGCATATTCGATTCATACAAAACTTACTGTTTTCCTCGATTTATTTCTCGCTCACCACAATAACGCTCAAATATATGAAAATTATAAAGTTGAAGGTCTATGGAAGTAAAATTAGCAATATTGAATTTTTCGTATATGATATTCAACAAGTAAGCGAGACAGATATGTAATGGAACTCAAGTAATAACTGATTTATTTCATAGGTTGGAACATCACTTTGAATAATGAAGGCTTATTCTGGAGGGTTGGACCATTGACATGGTTGTAAAGCACATGAACCGCGATCGTAACTAGGGGCATGTGGATTTCACTAAGATAGGCAAGGTTATTACGATGAACGCATGTCAAGGGCAGGAATGTGGCTATAGATCGAAAAATTAATTTAACTCGTCAATAAGCAAACAAGGGTAAGTGGTGCATAAGACATGATCCTGTTGTGGATACTGCATCCTCATAACGAGACAAAACGACATATTTTTGCACCATTTTTTGTTATTATATGCTATTTTGCTCCCACTATCAAGGTATGCTATTCTAAAGCTGCTGTGAGCAGTATTTCAGATACTACCAGGAACATTGACGTTGGACTTTTTTGAAGTAGGCTTTCAACGCGTCTTCTGATTAGCTAAGGCATACTACCCAATGATGAATTAGCATTATATTTGGCATTGACGAATGCACAGAAAAAGCTTTGCAATTGACTCGGCTGGAAGATATATATGGCGTAAGTAATGACGCATAATATAACGGAATGGGGCTGCTTCTAACCTCAGGCCAGCATCTGTAAAGCAATAAAGTTTTCACACACTTTAGTCTTGACATTTAGGATAAATAGCTAACTAGTATTTTGCCATATTAGAAGGTTGGTATACTTTGACACTACAAAAGAATATTACTACGATAAAAGAAAGATTATACAGTGTAGATACTATACTAGATACTATAAAGAATTACTATTGCGCGCAGATTTTTGTTTATCTTCAACTTTGACAAGTTATACTATTTGAAAGCTTCCTCTTACGTATTGGTAACTGAATCTCTGTACGTAGATATCACAAACGTGCTAGGCTCTTTTGTTGAAGAGGGTATTTATTGAAAAAATGTATGTATCTGTTCACTTATATATATAATGATGCAACAGAGATATCAAACAAAGGATAAAATGAAAATGATTTAGATATATTTGAAGTTGCCGTTTTATGAGTTATATCAGACTTTTTTATAGCATACAATCACAGTGTAGGTTTCATCTTTCTGAAGCATCGATAGCATTTCCGGGACGTTATCCGACAGCACTTCCATCCTTGGAATCATATTATCAATCTGAACAAGGAACGGTTCACCATTATTTGGAATAATGGCCTCCGTGTAGTAGTAAAGCCCCATTCTTGCCTGAGAGTTGACTCTCGCACATATGCTGTATTCGTTATTGTTAAAAACAAAACTGGCCAGGAAGTGAAGCATTTCTGATGAGCCCATTGGTGCTGAGTGATCTTGAAAGAACAAAAATTGGGGGTATCTTGTGATGATGGACTTTTTGGTTGCAGGTGCAGCACATCCAGTACATGATCTTTTCTTTTCTCATGTCACTTCGTCGAGAACCAACGTAGCGAAATCTTTGGGCGGCGCAGAATAAGAGCTCTTGTCTGTTGCTCTTCGCTTTGATAATTGATAATGGTTGACATGAATCAGCGGTGGATCCTCGTTAATTTCGTTGATATGGTACGCTTCATGGTTGCAATTTCTGCAGGTGGTCTTTTGTACAAGCTGCAACGTCAATGCTTCTTGGACTCTTTCTGAAAAATTGCTGATGAAATGTTCAAAGAGAGCTGCAGCGTCATCGAACCTTTTCAGAAGTAAGTGTGGCTTCAAAGTTTCATATCAACTCGAGACCAAAACTTCGTTGCTTGTATGTGTTTTCTTGATAGCAGTGATATGCTTGTCGCAATATATCATCATACTCGTTATCTGGATCGGTATCTGAAATTATGAATGGCATTACAGCATGAAGCATTAACTCCATCGGTGCATCGATGTAACACGAGGAGTCACGGTTTTGACATAGAAGGAGAAGATACGACCTGTGGTAATCTTGTTCGTTTGGGAATTCCGGATCCGCATCTTGGTCTTGTTCGCTTTCGGCTACTATGGCGTCTAATTCGTCCAAACCTTGTCCGTCCAAGTCATTTTCATCCAGATCGCTGCTGCTAGTACCAACGTCACTAGTAGTTTCATAATCGTCTGGGGCCCAAATAACGTCACCACCACTTTCAATGCTGCCGCCGCTGCTGTCATCATCATCACTGTCACTGCTGAAATCGTACTGGCCACCATCAGGTTTGCACAGAGCGCGTTGAGTATCAGGTGCTCGGCCGTCGTTTCGATATTTTGTGACTTTTGTCTTTCCTTTGCCATTATTGGTTCTTGATCGTTTTAGTGATTTCAACTTTCGTGATCCATAGTACGATGGGTATCCTCGCATATAATGCTGTATGGCGTTTTCATCGTTCTCTGCGAACTTGAGGATATGTCGTAAATTGCGTCCCAAGGATTGCCTTCTTCTTATGAGATGGTACATGGCGTTATGTTGAGATTCAACTGCATTTGTTGTGGTGGTTAAATGATCAAACAGCCTCTGATTCATAGTAGATACACCAGGAAAAATCGTTCCACGAACATCCTTGCAGTTCCACCATGCAACAAATTGCCTTGCCTGCGGGTATAGTTCCAATACTTGCTTGAGTATATTCTTATACTCTATTTTTGTCTCGACCGCATGCAATTTTGATAGTAGCATCCGCATTTCATACATTTTGGCTTTGCTTCCACCATGGACATCGTTCGTGTAGGCCTTGGCAAGCCTTTTAGCATTTCTTTCGAAGTAGACTGTACAACCCTTAATATACTGTATACCGTTGTCTTTACCCGATCGTATATGGTATGCCTCCAGAAACCCTTTTCTTTGTGCATCGGAAAAGTCTATAATAACACCAATGAACTGATCTAGGTCCATAAATGTGATCTTGTATGCGGTAAGTAATGCGAGAAAATATTTTTGATAATGCCGTGCTGTCATACCATCCATCACAGCAGCAAATGCGATGGGATGCCGTTGGATGAATTCGCAAAATATAACCGATGTGCACAAGTAGTAGCCACCATCGAAGAGGGTAAAAGTCGTATCAGTTATGAATGAATACATGCTGAGATTCAAAGCATCGGGCATAGAGGGCGGGCGAAAGGCTATAAGTATTTCGCCTTCGAGTAAGGAGAGGGTCGTAATGAAGCCAGGAAAATCTCGTTGTATCTCGCGTAAGTTGGTAACTGTCGTATCATTGGGATCTGCAGCATTGCCTTGATGGTCCTTCAGCCCCTTTCGGACTTTATTCTTGTGGTACGTCAACTTGTTTATATTTTGAAGTCCTGGATGAATTTCCTTGACATTGGGTAGATGACCAATTTTTTTGCTCATCCCAGTTTGAAGCTCCTTGGATGTCGCTCCCAGATGCGATCGAATGACCTCCTCGAACTGCTTGGCTTGATGCGGTGACATACTTTTGGTGATAAAGCTGCCATGTGTATGTTGGTCTTGACCTTCACCAGTGCCTGGCCATAAGCGGCATTTGCCGTCAACAAAAAGGAAGTACGCAAAATATTTGCATTGTATGTGGACCATCGGTTGGTTACATGCATCACATGCTTCGCACATTCTGTGTATAATTTCCGGGTTGCTTCCTGGCGCCAAGTCAGAATCCTTTTAGACACAACCTTCATTAGTGCAGTGGATGGCGTTCATGCACTTTTTTGTGATCATCACTCCACCTTGGCTGGGATAACGATTTTGAAATCAAAGATTCCATCCAATATTCGTGTATAGTTTGACAATTAACTTGCTGACGACAGTACATACACAGTCGATCTCCAAGACAGCATCTCCAGGGAGGAATGGTGAGAAGAAGCTGAGACTTTCATTATCCGACATTGTTGTCTAGGTCATATGAATTAATTAACAGGTGTCAGATGCTGATATAACTATATTCTTACTTACATAATACAATTTGGTTAAAGTAGTTCACAACGAAAAGCGATTCAGATGAAGAATACAACGTTTAAGGTAGATTATATCAGTAGCAAATATAATATACTAGCAGCAGAAATGTAAAGTTAGGACTTCTAAACTTGGAAATAATCAGGAAAGTTGAATATATACATACTGAAACTTGTAAAGATGGAAGAAATCAGTATACAATCAGAAAGAACAGATCCTGTGAGACTCGGGTTTCTCTTTTTCTTTCGTACGAGGGATTACAATGAGTATTTATATCTACTTGCTTTATTCCAATAAACCGTTCAGATATTTATACTATTTTCTAATAAATACTAAAAATATATTTATGCTGCGGTGGGTCGTAGAGACCATCGGTCTTGATAACGAAAGAAGTATGTAGCTGCGCATTACGTCAAGGCATGTTGCTGTGCACCGCAGTAGAAGAAGTGTTGTCGGTAATACAAATTACCAAGTAAACACTGTACTACCACAACGACTAGTATTTTCAGAGTACATTGGCGTATTGGCATTCTAGTATTACTATCTGCTTCCGAGTGACATACGTGACATAATCTTTTTATATCGAGTATTGTTTCCTAAATAAGACAAAATGGGCGAAATGTACAATAGTAAGAGCTGCTAATAAGCTAAGGTAGTGTAAGAGATCATGTATATATGTAAATATTGCAGTCACTATCACATTATGAATTCATACAAATATGATCGTTGCGTTATATCTAGCAGATGACCCAACGATTCTTAGTTGAAGATAACCGTACAATGCAATGCAATATTAGTGACCTGCGAGTGCATACATACAGAGCAAGCAACGGTGGTCAATGACAATCTCATATTTAACTTTCATAGCTCAAGTGCATAATGAGATTACTTTGATACTAGAAATTGCCTACGCAGATAGCCATGAATCGATATTTTATCTTCAGTTGCAAAAGCACCCATAGTACCGCAAATTCCTCAAATAGTATCGCAAAATATTTACCGCAAATACAGTACTACAGCAAACACATTACTACAGCAAGCTACCTATTAAGGAAAAAGTCCGGTGAATGTTCGGATACATGTCCGGTAAAAATTTGAGAGAAAGGTCGGGCTAGTCCAGGTATTACAGCAAGAGCTACTGCAATTGCAGTACAGCAAAAACATTCAAGCCCCTTGACGCGCAATTAAGCCAGTTTACTGATGACCGCGCGCTCGTCTACTACTTGAAGTCTCGAATTGAAGGATGTGACGGTTACGAGTACTATTTCAAGACGCTGACGGATCCAGAGCTGAAGCACTCAGTTTCTTTTGAATGCGTCTGCTATCAGGATGTTGGTGTTCAGCGGCAAGCGCCAGGTGAAGGCCGTGTTCGGCTCCATTCTCGGATGCCGACTTACGCTTGTGAAGGGGGGATATCTGGGTTTATTGATCGACGTAATGGATTTATCCATTTAAAAATCGATCACTCAATTGGCCATCCCCCGAAGCCACCAAGCACTCGCGTCCCAATGCCTCTTGCTGTCCGGGAGTTCGTTGAGCAAAATGCTTTTGAGGCAACTGCTGCAACGTTATATCGTCGTATGGTCGAACAGTTTCCACGAGAAAGAGGCGCTGTGACTCAAGCACAGGTATAATTGATTATTTTGATTGTGGCATTGGTACGATGACAGTGAAATAGGTGTATACGGCATGGGCACGAACCACCCATGCTCGATATAGACTTCACAAGAACCAGATTGCCTCAGCCGTCCTGCATATCGAACGTGCGTCTTCGCTCGGTATCAGAAAGGTATATGTCATAAAACCGTATGTGCATAACCCTAGCTCTTCATGTAGTGATCACTATGCGACGTTTGCGGCAGATGCGATTCATATACATTTTTATTTACAATAAATAAATAAAACAGATATTTCACAGAACCAATTTTACCGATGGGTACACTGGAGTCGGCTTTGTGACTGAGCTGTTCAATATGGCATGTGCTCATGCCTTGACGCAAGAGTTTCACATCGATTCCACCTATAAAACAAACTGGCTCGGCTTTGAGCTGTTTGGTATTGTCGCCAGTATTAATGGCTGTGGATTTCCTATTGCATATTTGCTTTTAGGTGTGGACGAGCGAAATGTGCGACAGAACAGGCGGATGTCTTCCAGAATGGAATACATAAAGTATTTCCTTCGCAATCTGGCTCGTGAAGGCTTCGCGCCATTGTACATGTTCACCGACAAAGATGCTGGACAGCTTAGAGCAATTGAAGATGTATTTGGTCGTAGTGTAGTGCGTCTATGCCTATGGCATATTCTGCATTACATTGACTTGCGTTTGAAACAGCCCAAGGTCCAAGATCCACAGTATGATCTCCATTTGGTGTGCGAGGAATTCCCATTTGTGTCGGGACGCTTCCTTCTGGATGATGATCGCAATGGATACCTTTGCCCTCAGAAATTCCTTCGTGATCAAATCGCAGACCTGATGCACATGCATTATAATATGCATCCGGACATCCCACTTCCTGGTTGTATGTTATACTTATATATTTGTATGCATAGCTAGTTAATGTTGTTTTTTAGTTGGATATCTATCACCTGAGGAAATACACCAGCTTGCCGCAAAGGAGATGTATGAATACTGCAAGAATAATCACCTTCCCGATGTGTGGGCATACATGTTCTATAGATGGTATACAGAAGATATGTGGCAGAAATGGGCTAGAAGCACCCATCCAGGCATCCCAAGGGCTAAATCAACCATGATGATTGAGGCCCAATGGAAGGTTCTGAAACGGGATTTTCTTCTAAATTATTCCCATCCCAGGCTTGATATGTTGGTTTGGATAATTATTCATCAACGGCTTCCTCTCTGTATGGCTAAGTTTGAGCTCAAGATCATTAATCGGCGCGAGCCTTTGGATTGGGAAGGCCAGTTCGTTTCCGAATGGGGGGCACTTAAGGAAAAGCATATTGTCGATGGAGAACATCCTGAAGCAGATCGCCTCTACCTGCCGTCGTTGGAAAAGTGGACGTGTGGTTGTCCGTACTTCGCCGAAAACAAGTTCATGCTTTGTAAGCATCTTGTTAAACGATGTAACGATAGGAGAGGATCGTCACTTCCTTTTGCTGCACGCGACTTTTTCATATGCCGTCAAAATGTCGTTCCTTATGTGCAACTTATTGTAGGTTCTTGTAAAGGATTGATACACAGACCTTAGTTTCTAATGATAGCATAATTTCTAGGATGGAATTTCTCCATACACACTTATCGTGTATCCTCCGCAACGCCCTCAGTTAGAAAATCAACCTACTGATACGTCTACAGGGAATATAGTAGTTATAGATCGTGCTGATGTTGTTGATGAAGGTAATGTAGTAGTACATGGATGTGCATATACGAGAAATATACCTGTACTTATATATGCGAATGTATAATTATGCTCTATAGACACTACTACACCAGCTAATCCTGCTGGTAGAGTTACCACATACCAAGAGGAGGTAGTCCCAGCTGCGCTCTTAGTGATTGTTTTGAAAGACAGTGATGAAGAGCATCAGGAGGTGTCTGATGTAGGAGATACCAGGGAAAGTGGTGACGTATGGAACCAATTGGGCACGATGGAGGACCGTATTTGTCAGCTTCATCAGCAACAACAACACATACGCCAACAACTCCAGCAGGAAGCCGATCGATATCGAAGTCTGTTACCAGCTGGGCAAATCAGAGCATTCAATGATGCCTTTGATAATAACGATATCGAAGGTTATATGACCGCTGTAGGTTCATACCGTCGTGCTCGTACAAGACAAAGAATGTGGAGAGACGACAACCCTTATACACGTTATTATCTTTAAGATTATTATTTTTTTGTTTTTTTTTCCCCTTTTTGTCTTCATGTCGGGTTTATTATCATCTTTACTCCTTCTTCTTCCTATTTCATATTTTTTCTCACAACATTGACTTCTTTGAAACATCGATTATATATTTTTCAGTTATACTTTCGTTCTCCGCAAATCCATACGTGTACGTACGGTATTACAAGCATCGTAAAAGGAAATTAATATGGTAAGTTATCTCATATTCTTTCCAGGATAAAATAAACAACATACATCACCATGATAGCATCTCATAAAGAAAACTTTCATATCTCAGTAACAAAAAAGCAGAACTTGAGAAAAAATTGTCGTTTTACCTTTCGGTGTTTGAAATTGTGGTCACGTGATTACGTGAATTTTTGGAAACTTGTAGGGTTAGTATCTGTTGTAGAGCGAATGGAGCAACTTGCAGCAAAAGTCGGTCATATAGGTCCAGTAATGCATGAACGACGTGAGCATGAAGATGAAGCAAGCAAAATTGAATCAGTTGGAATCCATCAGATGGTAGAAGCTGTGAATGGTGGATTTACAGTACGTTCTTTTGAGTCTAATGACGTATTTTATAATGTAACATGCTTTTGATATTGTAGCTGTATATCACTATACTAACCGAAACAATATAGGTATTGGCGGATCAAACCCATGTTATTTCATGCTTCTGCTACTATTTTGAGTTTAAGAAACGCCCATGCAAGCATATGTTTCTTGTTACTCGCTATGATACATCTATGAAGGTTCCAATAGTTACAGTTGCACCATTGGTTAATATTGATTATCGCGAGCATCAGCATCACAACAGCAACACCTCTGCCTCGAGTAGCAGCTACAACAACGCCTTCAGCTCTACTGTGAATGAATCTGCCAGCACTCGTAACACGGAAAGAGCAAACAAGCTGAAACTTATGCTTCAGCAAATGACACGTCATATAAATGACCGCTTATTTGATGATGCTGATGAAGAAGCATTGGATGATATCATCTCCCAGCTTGGCAATGTGCAGGAGCGGCTGAATAACCTTGGCAGAGCATCAAACCGCCGTTTACAAACACAAAGACCACCTCAATAGAAAACATATTTTGCCTATCCTATTATCCATTTTTATCTACTTTACAAATATAAATACACTGCATTTCGATTTATATAAGAAAAATCATCTGTGTATTTACAGTCAAACCTTGGTTTGTGCAGCTTCCGTTTCGTGCAAAACATCGCCATATACATCAACGTGTTTGGAATTCCCAAAGCAGTACAAAGCAGGTATGACTGCATGAACTATTTCCTAGTTGGTGCAAAACCTCACTGTATGCAACAAAATGTTTGGATTTCCCTGTTCTGCACAAAAATGGGTTCGGCTGTATAATAGTATATTGTTGAAGTTGGCAATGAATGCACTGAACATGTGTAATAGATATGGATGGTGTAAACTGTATATGCTCATGGCTATTTATTCCTTGAAGAACATACCACTTTTCGTGTTTAATCCTCGATATGTCGCTTCCCTGATATCAAACCATCCTATAGCTTTGCTTCATAGTGTAAATCATTCTTTTGAACAAGCTGCGGCAGTAATTTGCTGCACTTTGCTGTATGAAGCTGAATCACGTTACCTTTGTTCTGTGGGTAAAGGTGTATACTCTCTAGTTGCGATCGTTCACGGGATCTAAAAGAAGCTGCTCAATGTGCTATGATGTTTTCTGATGTCGTCTCTACCAGAGGTAAATATATCATGGTGTTTGCTTTTGCTGGTTGTAAGACTTTGGCTACTTTGTTATAAAAAAAGTGTAAGTACTTTAAATGCAAAAGCATTAAAAACTTTACAGAAATCGTCGTTTTTCACCTTTCCTGCCGTTCTTCGTGAATTAAGCATCTTTGCTTTCCTATAAACACTTTCAGATGTGATGATTCTGGGATTACATTACTAAATTAAAAGAATCATAATTAACTTTTTTTTTCAAATGCTCTAATGTTGCCATGATGAATCTTACCTTTTTTCTCGCGTTTCTTTCAGCGGCATCTATCTTTGTGCATTACCCTATTGCGTTCTGCATTCCCGCTTGTCTATCAAAACTCTTCAGCTTGTATTACAAAGGAAAAAAAAAGACTTAAGCCTGAGGCTTCTCTTTGCTGAAGTTGCAGCAAAAATTGAGTACGTCTATTTGCACCCCCCTTCATACACCCCCCCCCCAGTCACGGCCCAGTCCGGACTAGTACTCAGGTTCCATGCACCCCCCTCTTCGCTGTATGAGGTGCTTATGCTAAACAAATGGTGTGAGATGCAACCTTAAAAAATAAGACAATACAATATATAACTTTAACAAATATAGACTTTAAATATCACTGAAAAACTTTAAACAGGAACGACACGCTTTTGGCAATATTATAACGCTTAGCACAATACTATAGATATAAGTGACAGGAATATAGAAAAAATACCCATATTGGAAAAATAAAGCCGCCCTCTGGTCTTATCACTCCATAAGTTTTCACTAATCTCGTAACGCAATGTCGAAATCTACCAACGCAATCCCTGAAGAACTTCGTAAGACTTGGAATAGTCATACCAAAGCCAAGAACGAGATCCGCGAATGGGCTAGACAGCAGAAAATATTTTTGTCAACTTTTAAAAGTACTCTCAGTGGCGAGAAAAGAAAAGTCTGCCTTGCTTACAAGCACTATGGGGAGCCCAGGAACACGGAAGTGTATGAGGAGCCAACTCCGACTGGGAAGATCTTTGTCGCTGACAACAATGGCAAGGTTACCAAGTCCAGCGGCAAGGAAACCAAGCGTCGTAACAAGGATTCGCAGCGCATCGGTTGCCCGTTTACGATAACACTTCGGCCAGTGACTAAAGACAGCAAGCAATGGCATATCGTGTCCTATTACGATGGTCCTCATAATCACGAGCTCGCACAGGAAGAATCGACCTATCCAGGGTTTCGCAACTTTGGCAATGATAATGACATTGTTGTCAGTATGATAAAGGGACACGCAACAAACCCTACCATTATGTCGTTTCTTGCCAGCAAGAACAAAATCGTTACAGCTAAAGACGTTACAAGATTACGCCAGATGGTATTTCACAACGATCCGGACCACAAGATGTTCAAATTTATCAGCAAGCTCCAAGAAAAGGAGTATGTGGTCGAATGGCCAGCTTCACAGAAAGGAGATGTACGATTTTTGCGCTCTATTTTCTTTGTGCACAAGTCAGCCATTGATCTTGCATGTCAGTTTTCGGAATCCATCTTGATGGATGCGACATACAAGACGAACAAGCACCGTATGCCATTCGTGAATGTTGTTGGCACCAGTAACGTTGGCTATCCGGCATTGAAAACATTTGCCATCGCTGGTGGCTGGTTATCCGAGAAGAAAAACACTAGCTACGAGTGGTTTGTTGGTAGACTTAGAGCTATCGTTTGGCCATCCACGCAGCCTGCATTACAGAAGGTGTTTGTCAAGGACAGTGAATCTGCGCTGACAAGAGCATTGGACATCGTTTTCCCCAGCTCGACGAAACTCCTATGCCAGATCCACATACGTCGTAACTTCAAGCAAAAGCTGCAAGGGTTATTCGAAGTTAAAGCGGATTACGAAGAACTAGAAAAGGGTTTGAATTTCTTGATGGCCGACGAGTATAACGACAAGGTCACTGGAATGCGCGTAGTTTCGAACACGGATCTACAAAAGAAAGGAGAGGCAATGTATGCAACTGCTGCTCAGATGGCTAAAAAGCCTGATGTAGTAAACGCGTACTTGAAGCAGTGAGTGGCTCGATGATGAATATTAACAACTATCACAAGTTTATTTCAAAAAATATTGATTTTATGCTTTAACCATAGAAAACGCGAACACGAGCAAAAGTGGGTGGGATCATTTCTTGCAAGTGTTATGCACTTGGAGAACACCAGTACCAATAGGGTTGAAGGAGCGCATGCTGACCTGAAACGCGATATTAAATCCTCAAACGGTGGCCTCTATCTTGTTTTCGAAAAAATTGACGAGCACTATCGAGTGAAGGTAACCACTTATAGCACATGGGTTTCAGGTGAATACTTATAACATTGGCTAGAATTTATCCTGAAAGCGGCAGGTCGATCTTGAGCATCTCAGTGTCAATTCCCATTTTCCTGATGGAGTGAAAGAGCGTTTATCTGCATTAGAGCGCAATATATCGAAGTTCGCGTTCTATGCTATCCGTCAAGAACTTAAGCATATGGTGTATTTCATTTATAATCGCCAATGTTTCAATTTTTTACTTTCAAATCCCGCTTCTATATTTGGTATACAGTATACCAAACAGGAAACTGACTAGATGAAGAAGCATCAATCGTGAATACCAATGCGGCGGTGGGACACATAATCACGGGATGAAAATTTTTCAACTAACTGGATAGCCTCTGGTGTTGGATATTTTTGCGAGTAGGCATCGATGAAGCGCCAGGCTCTGTTGTAGAAACGGCGAATTTTTGTTGGTTCTTCTTGATCATTAGGGGGCGAGATAGAATCTAGAAAGTGAGGTAGCTTTTGTCTTAATGCGGCGAAGCTGTAATCACAACGGGCTCGCGCGATTCTCTTTGCTGCTCCCCAGTAACGTTCTATCCAGTTGCATTCGCAGTGGTATTTGGGATATAATTCAAACAGATGGCCTGCATTTTCCACTGTCTCGCATAATGCTGTTCTTTGCTGCTGGAAGTCAGGTTGTGCACGAAGGCAATGTAATCCACAGCATCTGTTGCCGTCTGCTGGTTCTCCTTTACAGTCAATTCTCCATAATTTCCCTGGTCGATATGGATCTTCCTTTGTCCATAATCCTCTTTCTTGCAAAATGAGTTCAACGCCCTTAAAGTAGCAAACGTTGTGCTTGGCTGATGTGACAATTGTTACACCTCGTTTTTTCTTGACAATGTTTTCCGAATACTCCTTGTACATGCTTTGTACCACTTTTTCGCCGGTTTTTGGGTCCATATAGAAACCATCACGATATTTGTGGGTACACGGATCGTGATCTTTGTCTACCACACCACAAAATTTGCGATCTTTTGTCATACCTGCGACTCGTAATGCGTTACTAGCATAGGCATTATGATTGCTAGACTGGTCGAACACGAATAAAGCTTGACAATTTTCGTGTAGTAGTTCAAAAAGTGGAATTGCATCTTCTTCAAGTTGCTTTACCATTTCCCTGTGGGTCCACCACTGCTCTCTGTTGGACCCAGCTTCGAAGTAGGTACGAGATGTCCAGGCACCATGTCTCATTGTACCATGACATGCACACTGAAATTCCGATACCATAGTCGAACCTCCTGGAGATTTCTTGCGCATGACATTCTCCCCGTTTGCTAACCATAATTGCTGTTTCCCGTCATTGGCGTAAAACGTAGACTCGTCGTGAGTTACCATGACTATTTGCTTCTCACTGGGTGCCAATGATGGTAACTCCACTGTTTCGTTCTCGGTATCATAGCTTTCCATTCGTAATTTGTAAGCCATCATACGCGCGGCCCATTCCTGGCGATAAGCAACAACATCCTCTCGCTCGTGTCCGTCATAGTATATATCTTTCTTGTTGTTGCGATAATCGTACCCCCACTCGTGCATATATCTCCATAAAGTCGTATGTGACACCGATCCAGGGACGCCAAGCAGCTTTGGAATAATTGTTTCATTCACAGCCTTAAGTAGGTTTGGCAATGTTCTGTCGTCAGCCTTTAATTTGGCAACATGTGTCCGCACTTCAGCTTCAATGGTTTCGTCGCTTAACAGGGATTGTCGTTTTGCGTGGTTGCCTTGGTGATGTTTTGATATAGAACCAAAGTCCTGATATTCTTTCGCCCAGCCACGAGTCGATTTTGCTCTATAATCCTCAGATGGGGTGATCCAACAGTCGACTGCAGCTTTCTTTGAGCTTTCAACTTTCCCAAGTCCTTGTAACAGATAAACATAATAGCGATACACAGCCTGCATCTTGCATACATGGAATGAATCTGTTTGGCTGAACTGCTGTCGTTGATTCTGAACTGGTTTTATCAAGGCTCCTAAGGATATCAATAAATCACGGATCATATTTTGATCGACGAGGAAATCATTTTGATATCCGTATTGCTTTGTTCGTTGTTGGTTATGTTGTTGCTGATCCTGTTGCTGGTCCTGTTGATGATCTTGTGTTGACGCGACTGATTGGAACATCGTATTTATTTTCATTGAACCTCGAGCAGCGTCTTCCTCTCGCTTCCTTCTCCGATAGTCCGTAGTCCGTGAACTCTTTGTATAAACACCACGAAGAGAACTGCCTGCACCTTCTTGCCAGATGAGAGGAAGCTGCACTGCATGAGTAATCATCGTATCAGTAAGGTTCAAGAGTTTCCAGTCGTTGACATTTCCATCTTCAAATATATCAATACTGTCCACTTCATTGCTAAGTTTAGTTTGTGATTCAGGTTGAGTTTCTGATTCACCAGGTTCATGTGGAAGCCCATTGTCGACTGCTATGTTGGATTCGACATTGATTCCGATCATTGATGGCTGCATTTTTTTACCAAACGTTCCATCAGCAGATTTTCTCTGCTCTCGTACTACTCGTCTGCGCTTTGTAATGTTTGGCATGCTTCAATGAAGTTAAAAGTTAAGGGAACTGCGACTGCTGCGCATGTTATTTTGTGTAACCGTAACGGGTAGATAATACTCCGATGTTTCAATTTCTTGACTTATAAAAACACCCCAACTTTAACGACTTTCAACTACTTCCCAAGTCATTTTATGAGAAATGTAAACCGATAAAAGTAATTGTAATAGCCTTAAAAACATATTTAACGGAACATAACGACGATATCTTAATTCTCAATGGCTCTGAAAGTTCTCAAAGTTCAGAAAAATTTTTGGCGGTTATAAATGAAATACACCATAAGAATATCTTAAAAACTGACCATTGCCAATGCGCTTTAAAAGCTCATTACCGTATCCCTTGTTGTCACATGCTGCCAAAAGAAGGTGTAATTCCCTTGAACTTAGTTCCTAGGCGCTGGCATCTTTTCCCTGAGAAAACTGCACCTATAGGTAACGTCAAGAATAGTAATCGAAGGTAATTATTGCTCATATACCGGCATGGTGTAGAAGAAGCGACTGAAAGTGGCGAAAGCAATGTTCTTGCATTCACAGAGCCTTACAGTGCTTCTAGCTTGGAAGACCAAATTGATGCTGAGATTGCGCGAATCACCAGCTTGTCATACAAGTATTCAGATCAACAACAGCAAACAACCCTTTTACGCCGTCTACAGGCCATCAGCGACGATCTTTTTGTTGACCTTGCACATCTTCAGCAACCAAGATCGATAGAGAAAAAAGGCAGATTTCAGCAGGCGTCAAAAGGCAGTAAACGAGATATGATTGCCCTAGAGTTTCAGGAGGCACGAAGCAACAAGAAAGCAAAGACTGGAATAGGGCGTGAAGCAGCTGAAATTTGGTATATATGATCATATATCTGCATACGAAGTTTATTCTTACATAATTATATGTTATATTGGGAAGGAGAACGCGAACTGGGTAGTAGTGCTCGACCAGAAACTCTTCTGCTCTCATGCCATCTGGTCCACGCTTACGGCTTGTGCCTTATCTTGACCTAGTGACTCCTAACATCCCTCGATCTGCTGTGGAACTCCTTCACAATTCTGTTGGTGATGGTAACTGTGGTTTCCGCGCCCTTGCTTTTGCACTCTTTGGTGATGAGAATCTCTATCCCGAAGTTAAGCAAGCAATGTTGGAGCAATTTCACCACATCGTTGCAGAACCAGATTACATCGAGTATTCAGTCCTACGCCTCGCAAAAATACTTGATCCAGCTGACAACGAATGGTTCATGTATCTATATTGCGCTCAAATTGCTGCTGATACATTCAATGTCCCAGTAGCATTTTATGGGATCCAGTCACACCTTTTTCTCCCATATCGCACTATTCCTGAATTTGCACGTCGAACACATCCAAATGTGCTGCAACTTCGCAGTGATCATATAATTCTGGTCCAAATCAAGAAGAATGCCAAAATCCATTGGCCAGAGGTTACACCTGAGTGCTGTGGAATTGTCACGCTCGATATACAGAATGACCCATGGTATCCTCTTTTCGCCAGCTCGTTCGAATGAACAGCTGTGCCTTATACGCCATTTCCCCAACCTGACGCCATTCTCATTAATGATTCTGAATCCGAATCTGACATAACAGACTTAACTACCCTTTAGATTTCTTTTTTTTGTTTCCATTTATTGCTTACTGTATACTTATCTTTTAGACAAAAAACAACTTAGATCGACATTGTTGCGTGCAGACAAGATTATTAGTGATGCAGTGGAGATTAATAAAAGAATCGCGTGAATGGAGGGGGGTGCATGGAACCTGAGTACTAGTCCGGACCGGGCTGTGACTGAGGGGTGCATGAGGGGGGATGCAAATAGACATACCTCAAAAATTGCCTATATCACACCCCAGGCAACTGAATCTTCCCCGATTTGACTCTCAATTTTGTGCGATTTTTGCTGAGAACTTCGCTCCCAGATAGGCGCTTTACTGTTACCAGGTACTGCAAAAATTCACCCTCTTAACTTGCTGAAATAGCCACGTTTAAATCGCCAGCACTCCACTTCCTACAGTATAGCCAAAATATGTCTCGTTCCTCCATAACCGCCGCCCTCAAAAAGCCTAAGCGTACTAGAAGACTTATGCCATATAATGTCTTTACCCATCTCGTCTTCAATGGCACAGATGACGAACGACAATGTCAGATTCAATGACCCATATACGACCGCGACTAATGTTTTCTGTTTAGACTATGGTGCTGCCGTCGAGATATCTAACCCGTTAATGGGTGCTACCAGTGCGGATATTAGCAAGGCGTTCCAAGCTCTCCCTGTGGATAAGCGTCAACGCTTAAACGAGAGAACTGACCAGCTAAATGATAAGTCGCAACAGGGACCTACTGGCACTGATGAACGAAGAGAGATTTTGGATACGTATAGACGTGATTTAATCTCTAGGGTCTACGCAATGGGTGATATTTTCGACTGTGATATCAGCTTAATGATAGCTTCTCGCAATCCTGATGATGGCCATGCAGAAGGAGCTATACCAAATTCTGGTATGGTCGTTATAGATATCGTAAATTGAATGACATTGTAAGTATATCTGAGAGTTATAGATGCCTCACAATACGCACAACGCAAGATGGGAGACATAGACGAGTTCATAAAGCGATGTAAAGGTAATGCGGCATATTATACTGCAACAAACAAAATGGTAACACATTGTTTTTATAGAATTCAGAGGTAGGTAACAACAAGAAGGTTTTAGTGAGTTTATGAATTTGGATATATGATATTTAATAAACTCTCCCGTTCATCACTAAGACGCAAACCGGAACGGGGATGGGGGAGAGCAGGATCCTCAAGAGAATCCAGCTGCATCCAATAGAGAGGATCACAAACGAAAGCGTGAAATCGGTGATTATTTCAGAAACGAGTACTGTGAGTTGCTAGCGTTATGTACTATACAGTGTCTGTGTAGAATACTCTCCATAACACACCTTATGATTTAGTCCAAGCAACGGGCAAAAAAGTTCAACGGTTGAAATGGGGAGGCTACCGGCGCATGAAGTATCTTGATACTTACAATAACGAGAGATTTGGATATCGCAATAATAAGCACGGTGTTGATCTTCTCGGCTATGATTTTGGAACAGCTCATGCTATTGCATCTGGTGAACTGAACAAAACAAAAGCTACATCGTTAAAAGCACTTGTTGACTCAAGTATCAGTGCTGCTTCTGAACAGAAAGTAGTGAAGATCGTTCAAATCGATGAAGGTTTGTATTGTCTGCAGTTATGATAGTTGATTTTCGTTCTGACCGATATGACTTTTTAGAAGCTGTGAAATTTGTTTCCTGGGGTAACATTTTGGCCTATATCAACATATATTCGAAAATAGTTAGCATTAATAGGTAATAACTTCTTCCTTTAGATCTCTTGGAGCTTAATCAGGATAACGATGTGCCAGATACTTAAAAATAATGTTCAACATGGCAGTAGATATTAAATATAATATAAATAATACTGTGTTATTGACAAGTTCATTATAAATAAAGTGTTCATCTCCTGCGTTATAGTATGTATCGCTAGCTACTCACATGCTTACGTACAATTAAATCACGAGGTTCCTTCCCCATTTCTGAGAAGATTAACGTGTAGACTCCTCAATGATCAGCAATATTGCTTATATATTAGCCAGATTATATAGTTTCGCTCTTTTCTTTTTGTTACTACTGATTCTCTGAAATTCTATTACGAACACTCCTGACTATGGGGCTTAAACCTAGACCTAGAATATCAAAGCCTAAGGCAAGCTGTAGTCCCAAAAAGGTCAGAACTGCTAAGGAGCGACCCCAGCAACCCCAGCAGACGTACCAGGACGAAGAATCCAGTAGAAGCCAACTGCTTTCTGAAGGCTGTAGTCGACCTGATATCGCTATCCCTCAGGCAAAACGGCCACGAACGGATGACTTGAATGGTACGAGTTGCATTAAAACATTAGGTTTTAATCACCTACATACGAAGCTGCACAGTGCTGATATTCATAACACAGTGGAACGTGAAAATGAAGTTCGCGATACATCTGTGAATGAGAGCAGCTCCGAGACGCGTGGTAACTTTATTGCATTATAATACGTGTACTTTAACGGTGCTTTACCAAATGCTCATAAAAGCAAATCTAGTTGGTAGTGTGAGGTATGATACCTTACTCGAAGAAGTTAGCGGTAGAAAACCTTCGGCCAAATCATATAAGGAGAAAGTGGAAAACACATGATTGAATTGGGATAATCTTATCTCTAATGGTCTTACCACGAAGTACATCGAGTGTTACAAGAGTGGTGGACCTAAACTTTCTGCTTGTGCTCCATCTGCAATAGTGTCTTCTTGTGATGGCAAAAGTCCCAATTGTAAAGCTTCACCAAGGCATGTAAACTGCATTTATTTAACTGGTACGTACGCATTACTTTATACATTTACATATGGATATTCTAATATCGACGTACATATATATATATATTGTAACTTTGCGTGTGCCTAGGAATTGAAACGGTGGAAGTTACATTCTGTGATTGTACACCGGGCCCATTCACTCTGCTTGAAAATCAACTTTTCCCTGCTTCGCCAATGCAACCTCGAGTGGCATTTCATCTATCATTACTAGATTTGTACTCTGAACTGCGAGTCGAAGGGCATTTGTCATGCCAGGCATTTGCTGCCGGATTTTCAACGGTTAATAAGTTTGAGGTTTGTGCACTACCCACAAGCATATATTAAATAAGTTACATTTTTATTGAGGCTGTTAGCACTTTCATTGTAATTAGAACCCGGATACTATCCGTAGAGCTCTTACAAATGCATTTTTTGAATATATTCGTGTAAAGGAGGCTGTGAATCTTCAGCTTTTGACGTATGAACAGCAAGAGAATAGCTCCTCCGAAGTTATTGATTGCCCAGCATGTCCGGAACAAGAAAATCAGGTATAAGATATTTCACTAAAGTAGAACATATTTGACGCTTCTCTGATAATTTTATTAATTATACGGCTAACCTAATGAAAATACAAAAAGAATGAACGAAAAATGATCTCTCTTGACGGCAACTTTCAGCTTAGACGCCGAAAACGCAATGGTCAAGAAGACAGTGTGGTTATTCCTGAAGCCCACACCTTTTTTAAGGCTGATAGGTATCAAGATATCTTTGGTGACAACGTCGAACAAACGGCGAACATTCCGAACGACAGCAGCTGCTCCAGTGATCTTCAGGCAGCAACATTAACAATCACATCTCGCCAAATGCCACTCTATTACGAAACCGGTGTTTTCGGTAGTGTTTGCAAGCATGATATACCACTGGAATTCACAAGTATGATTCTTTCTGGAGAGCGGTATGAGATACTTTACCTACCGCTGCACTTTGTTAATATTTTCATACATCTCTTTATCGCGTGAAATATTTTCTTAGGTATAAGTATCCTTTAGCTGTCATCAAAGTATTGACAGAAAAATATGGTTCCAATATCAATATCATGTATGATATTGGATGCCGATTCAAGAGGGCATTATATGTATATACCATTGCATCAAGCTTTTTTAGTATATACAAACTAATATTAGCACATAGAATAACTTCCCAGAATTGGAACGCGCTGGGTGTCAGGTAGCTGTTGGAGTATTTCACTCGTACGCACACTCCATGAGCTGTCAAGTCAAAAATAATCCACGTTATCTGGAATCGTTTGGCTTAGTAGACGGAGAAGGACTTGAACGTCTTTGGTTGTATTTGGGAGGATTCGTGTCGATCACTAGACAAATGAGCTCAGAACGACGTATCCTTACATTATCGCATGCACTAGCTCATTTCAAAGCGAAACGCATTGCCAGTATGTGTAAGTCCATCATGTTGCTATTTCAGGAACGAAGTGCTATTGTATCAATTTCGCTAACAATATGTAGCTGCTACACTTAAAAAACGAGCTAACAGGGCTTCATCATTGGAATCACAGTCCAAGACGTTTCTTGAGAACTATCCAGGTGTTACCGATGCTGACCTAAGTCAAGCATGGTCAAACTTTGTTGCTACTGTTTCACCATTAGGCACTGAAGCGGATAACAGCGTAAGCAATGAAGCGCTGGAGATTCAGTATGTATTGGATTTGCACAATCTTTATACAGCTTCCGGGTACGTTTTTCGTATAAATCTTACGAATTATATAAGTGTTCACGAGTAAATATAATTCTATTTTAAGCAATCAATCGTTCGATGATTTTGCGACTAGAAATACCTCATTTCGTAAAAAGCTAAAGGATTTGGGGAGTCTTGAGCGTATACTACGAAGTCGAGGGCTTATAACTACGCGCTAGAAGAAGGATGATGAAGTGTACAAGTCAACATATATCAAGGGCCAAAAACGTGAGCTAGACAGTATAAAGTCTGAATTGAGATCCCTCATAGTAGGTAGAACGATGCTGAAGGATTTATTGCATCGTCAAGGAAAGCAAGGTATGCATTCAACATAGTACGTAGCTTAAAAGGAGACGTATATTGATATTAGACACATTATAGGCCATAAAGTCACCATGAGATTCAAAAACGCCGTAAAAAGTGTAAAGGAAAAAGCCAACCCCCTCCTAAAGCGCTACAATGACATCGACGAAAAACTGAACGGTGTTAGGGTTGATCGCAAGTACGATGAAATAATCGACCTAAAAAACGACTTCTGGAATCTCGAGTCAGTTGAAGTAGACTTCCCTGCTCTTCATGCATATGTGAATAGGCTCCGTGCAGAGGAGGAGTTAATTATTCTACAGGTATAATTGCGATACATATATGACACATTAACTCCATCGTCACTCACCGTTTATACATATACAATGTACGGTTATAAGAATGAAGAACGTCGGGTTAAGAATTATAGCAACCGCAAGTGTAAATCTTTAGAAGATGCTATAATGAAAGTCAACCGCAGCGAAGGCGAGAAAGTACTTCTGTATCACCGCTTATTAGACGCAGAAATACTGTATCAAAAGGCGTGCGGCACTCAATGGGCACGACAAAACACCTTCGTTGTACCCGGACAGCCGCGCCAAACGGTGACCACCTTTGGAGACAGCGAGTGCCTTGAAGACGACACGTTAGACGAGAGGCAGGATGCAGAAGGGGAGAAAGAAGATGGAAGTGATGCAGATGTTGAGATATCCTATGATGATATCGAAAATGGAGAGCCCGTGGCCGATGAGGAGGTTGAGCAAACTGCTGAATATGCCTTTTAATATGGTTCTTTTATTATAGACTTTATGATTAGAACCTATGATCCCTATGTATACCTACAGTACTATGCTCAATTACTATGTTAAAAGAAATATTATGTGTTTAAAACTTGTGGAGTGTGAACAGTATCAATATGACACCATTGAAGGTGACTTAATAGTGATAGCACCGTCGTTCAACATCCACCCAAGGGTAAGATACCTCGACGGCAGCACCATAGTCTAAACAGAAAACATTAGTCGCGGTCATATGTGGGTCATTGAATCTGACATTGTCGTTCGTCATCTGTGCCATTGAAGACGAGATGGGTGAAGACATTGTATGGCATAAGTCTTCTAGTACGCTTAGGCTTTTTGAGGGCGGCGGTTATGGAGGAACGAGACATATTTTGGCTATACTGTAGGAAGTGGAGTGCTGGCGATTTAAACGTGGCTATTTCAGCAAGTTAAGAGGGTGAATTTTTGCAGTACCCGGTAACAGTAAAGCGCCTATCTGGGAGCGAAGTTCTTAGCAAAAATCGCACAAAATTGAGAGTCAAATCGGGGAAGATTCAGTTGCCTGGGGTGCTATGTCAGTCACTCAGCTGGCCTTGAATAAAATGGGGGGGGCTCAAAAGTTAAGTGAGGGTCCCATAAGTAAGTGCACCAGAGATGGGGTCTGGTCTTCAATGAGACAACAGTATCGGGACGTTGGACATCAGCACAACAGCAGCAATACATCAATTTCAAAGAACTTCTCACCATCCAACAAGCAATTCGACATCCAGCATTATGTGGCAAAATCATCCGGCTATACTGCGACAACACAACAACGATCACTTACATCAACTGATTCAGCAGTACGCGATCACCGAGTCTGATGGAATTGGCAACAACGATTTGGAAGGAATGCCTGCACACCAACAGACGTCTACCACTGATGTATGTCCCGACACATTTCAACCCAGCAGATGCACCATCACAACAACTTCAACAACAGCTGGAATGGAGTATATCGCCAACGTTTTTCCACAGCTTGAACTTAACCTGGGGACCGCATCATCTCGACTACTTTGCAACTCAACACAACGCGAAACTACCGGCCTTCATGAGCTGGAAGTACGACCTTTAAGCCGTAGCAACAGACGCACTTTCGCAACCTTGGACATCATGGAAAACAGTATATGCCTGCCCACCTTGGAATCTTATTCAGGCCACAATCAACAAGATTCAACGCGAGCGACTCACAGCAACAATAATCACGCCACAATGGCCCAGTGCGATATGGTATCCAACATTGAAACAGCTCAGTATCCAACGCCCTCAGATCATCCCACGATCAGTAGTACTCGCTGCCTCCGGTCAGCATCAGTCTCTTCTTCTGAAGAACCCACATTGGAGTTTAGTCGCATGGCACATAAGTGGCAACAACGTATAAGGTGTGTACCAGCGCAATTGCGCCATATTTTCCTTTATTGCTTCAGTATTGGTACATATATACCACACGTTTTATTTTTCAGTGGCCATCCGTTTTCGTCCGCGTCGTTGCTTTTTGGGGATGGTGAGACAAGGCTAGTTAATTGAGCAGTTAGACATCGTAAACATATTAATCAAATATTATGGTCATACAGTCATTCCAGATCCAAACTATAATTTTATAAAGTGCTTTTCGGAAAATAAATGACTGTGTAGTTGGAAAAGTCGACCATTGGATGGTAAAATGTTATCCCGTCAGTGTTGTACACTGAAAGCGTAAATGGATATGGTCCTCGTGAAAGTCTGTTGCTGTAATCTGAAAAAGAAAAAACCTTTGCGAAAGTACAAAATCGACTTGGAAAAAAACACAAAGTGCCTGAACAATAGGTCGATAAAAATGACATATTTTATTATTATTAATAGCAGATGCTAACCTGCTTCATACATAAATCAATCCGGGAGTGACAGTCATTTTTACTGACAGACATAACTATTTCTGTTACTTTTGAGGCAAGGTTGTCATTGGGATTAAGTGGGGTTCTTCTTATCTCTTTCGTCAACTTGTTCCTTAAATGGTAGCTGGGAACAAAAGATGAAGATTTTGCTGGAACGAGAATAACCCCATGGTGTGCCTTTTTGATAGCTTCAATCACCTTTCGATTATCGCGGTATGGCAGATCCTCCAAAACAAAATACATGTTCGGTTGTTCACGCTCCTTGAGAATCTGGATAACACTCTCTACAAATTGCTGGAAATGATCGAGTCGTGTCCCTTTAGCAGCCCCTTGAATTTCGAAGATTGGCAACTTCTTTATTTTTGCTGACCGATGCGCTTCATGAGAATACGCAAAGATACCATCACCATTAAGACACACATAGCCGCCAAGTTCGATGGGAATATCAGTCTTCTTGGGCTTTTGTGCGACAAACTTAATGTCAGCCCTCGCCAACTTGCATCTGTCGATAAAGACACACTTCGTTCCGTAGTCAACTCGGTTTTCAAACAAGAAGTGCGCATACTGCTTTCGATTCTGATTGACAGTAGCCTCTTCACTTTCCATGACCAAAGGACGATGTACAAAAACGAGATTGAAAGTCAAGTTTGCCTGTAAGTAAGACTTGATCACTTTGTTGATGGTTTTTTGCTCTTAGGATCCTATTACATTAGCATTGACTCTTTGCACAAAATACGATGTGGTACCTGGATAAGCTTCGCTCAGCGCATATGCAGCATATTTCAGAACAATCCGAGGGCCAGAAGTGCTCACATATTCAGCAAGGAAGGATTTTTGTTCCAGAGAAAGATCGTTGGATGGAACTTCAGAACGCAACTTGTAACCCGGAAGAACTTCTGGATTGGCGAGCATCATGTCACGAAGTTTATAACCCATGGATTTTCCGAGTCTGTTATTTTTCGCTGCTTGGTATATGATGGTTTTCATATTCTTGAGTGTATCGACAAATTTTGCGACACGTTCAGGCTTATTACCGGACTTTACATTTAGAGACCAAACATATTGATCACTGATATCAGATGAGGAGGTAGCTGCAGATGCTGTGATATCGTGCTTGGGAATATGGTCGGAAACTACTCCTTGCATGCCATTTGACACCTCGCGGAGATAGTTTTTTGGAGCTTGGTAATAAAAAAAAAGTTGGGTGCATAGAGTAGGAAAGTAAAGTAAACGTGGTTGTGGATAAAGTGTGTCTTTTATAAAACATCTGTGACACAAGTAGCTACTCTATTTGTGGCTTTATGTACGACTGGAAGAATTCATCAACCTCTGGGTCTGAACGAGCCGACCGAGCTTTCGCCAGGCTATGATGTATTATAGGTCCCACGCGATAGCGCCTGAACTAGCAGCCACACCGCTACCATATTTGGAACACATGTTACCACACATCGTGGCATCTCAGAACATAAAACAGAATTCCAAAAGAAGAAAAACTCATGATGTTCTGCGTGTTTAAAAACAACTAGTCCAATAATTTTTAAAGAAACAGTTATAGTTAAAACCAGATATTAGCAGTAGCCGATATATTGATAGTTATAAAATACAAGCAGAAAAATATAAATTACTAAGCTCTAGTAATATTTCCTAGTCTTTCAGATAACGATGGAAGGTATTCACTATGTTGAACGCTTTAGAACTTGAAGTATATAATAGAGTTATAAGTACCTGTCATTATCAGAGTCAGACTCACTGTCACTTGAGTCATCACCAGCATGCAAATCCAAACTATTAATTTGTGTACTTTCATTTGGAGCAAGAAAGCGTGTATAGTCTCCAGGAACACGAGTTGGTAAAGAATCTTCAATATCAACTATTCTTTCTCTGGCATAATCATCAAATGATGTAGCACTAAGGTTTTGAAATATGCTTTCCCACTGATGTCCAGCATGCTTTCGTCGCCAAATATACTCCAGTAGTTTCTATGGACAAGTAGCGACAGTTCGATGACGATGTCTAATAACATCCTTCAGTGCTCTCCACATCCCTAAAGTATTAAAAGCAAATTAGTATATATAGAGCATGCAAAATAAAATAGTTTACTTTCAATCATATTGGTATTAAACATCTGATCACCATCAGTATGACCAATACTGTGATTCTCAGTAGCATAACCTAGCTCATGATTTACAGCTCGATGGTTAACTCCTTCAGAACGCAATGCTATATATGAACGATGACAATCAGTGTTGATTGGTGTGCCAGTTTGAACATATTGATGGATTAATGAGCGAAGTGTAGGGCCTTCCAGATTAGGAACAGTAGCAAAAAACACTTTTCCAGCCTGGCCATTGCGATTTTCTACCATTCCAAAGACCCATACACCTTCAACTCGATGTCCAGAGTGGTATTTGCGCTTGCCAAACTTGCTTTCATCAACTTGCACTTCAGTTACGCCATCTCCTCCTATTATATTATATGTAAATAAGGAAATTTCATTATAACATAAACTAATACATACAGTCATTCCAGTTCCAAATGAGAAAAATTTTCGAGGCAAAAAGGAAATTGGACAGCGTGGAGATTGGAAATCGTGTTGGAAACGACGTTTATTGGACGGGAGAATGATGATCCATAGAAAGCGTTGCACACAGTAACCGTAAAAGGGTTGAAATATCGGAAAAAAGAGTCCTTAGTCCAAAAACAGTCCACATGACTAGAGGAAAGCGAAGCCGTCTTTTGAAAAAAGAAAACTACCTTTTTCCACCCAATTTCATGAACATAAACTAACACTTCTAAGGCTAATTGTACTAATAACAATGGTAATGATGAAGCCATTCGTTTTTTTATTGATTACTATTATTAATTCTAACTTGTCGGAATTGTTCATCGTAGTAAATGTCTTCCATATCCAAGCAAGGCTGGAAGAACGTGAGAGAGTTTCTAATATACCCTCTACAGTGGGCTGGGCTCACAAGTGGTGCGGCATCCTCGATTCTCTTGATCAGATCGTCGTCCGAAAACAAAGGAGTCTTGTGCACTTCTCGTTTTATCTGTGCCCACACCTTTTCAATGGGGTTGAGAAAAGGCGCATATGTAGGCAAAAAGAGAAGCTTGTGATTGGCCTTTGCGATCAGCTCTTCAGTGCCATCACCCTTGTGGATTGAGCAATTATCCATGATAATATACTTCTCGGTCATGTTCAGGTCTTCCATGACGTCTAGGAGGTCCTTGATAAAGTTGTGGAAGTGCGTCGAGGTAGTGCCATGGGAAAGATCTTTGCGTCGTCTCTTGGTGCCGATTTGCTCATGGTGCTCCAGAACTTGCCACTTAGGTGCATGTCTTGAAAGTAAGATGCTACCCTGATAGGATACGCATCCAATCACACTAATGTTGATCCCCGGTGCATTGGAGACCTCGACGACGCATGGGACACCTCTTTTCGAGTAACCTTTACTTCGTAGATGCTTCTTGCGAAATCCGGTCTCATCGATAAAGACACAGTCTTTCATGAAATCAACACCGTTATCTCGAATCGATTTGACGAAGTCGTATCGCTCTTGCTTCTTTTCCGAAGAGTTGCGGGCCTTGGGTATTTTACGTACAGCCTTGAGACTGTAGTCCAGATGTTCATCAAGATGAGCTGCAACAGCGGAATGAGATATAGTAAAGCCTATTTCAGAAATTGTAAGTATGTCTATGTTAGTTTTTTTTTATTCTAGAAACCTAACACTACTAACCTGGAAATTGCTCAAGAAGTTTGTGACGTATGTCTTTGACAGTAAGAGTTGGATTCGCACTGACAACGTGGTCAATGTAATCAGAATGAGCTTGCTTTATTTTCTGATTGTGGCATGGTTTGTGGACTTCAGAGGCCAAAGTGAATCCAGGGAGGACAGAGCTATCGTTTCGGTACTCTTGGAGGTAGCGATATGCGGTTTTCTCTTTGATACCGGAAATGGCTGAAGCAGAGGCGACTGGAAATTGTCTGAACATCACCATACTGATGAGTTCCCAAACTTGCTTGCGCTTGTACGTTGATGTCCACACATATCCTGGGAAATCCTTTTCCTTTATAGGAAAAGGTTTGTTCATACTCATGTCCTGGTCTTCGTCTAGGGGGGGATCTTCAACATCGGATTCAGTAGGTATCTCCTCCATGCGATACACAGTAACAACGGCCAACTCTACGTCATTTGGAGGGCCACCAATTCGAATATTATAGCCACCGTCTTCGTCGAGGTCCAAATACTGATAGACGGTGATAGGTTCGGTAATATTGAAGTTAGTTGCTGGTACAGAGGCCAAACCACTTGTATCACGGGGTTGATAAAAGTGGAACTGAAGATTCGAGGGATCATTATTGTTTGAAGTACGTCCGAGTCCACGTCCACATCCACGACCACGTCCACGACTACGACCACGACCACGACCACGACCACGACCACGACCACGACCACGACCACGACCACGACCACGACCACGACCACGACCACGACCACGACCACGACCACGACCACGACCACGACCACGACCACGACCACGACCACGACCACGTCCACGTCCGCGACCGGCACCTTCAGAATTGGCAGTAGTATCATAAGGGATGAATTGGTAATCCATAATAGTGTTTGAAAAATGAAGATGTGCAGTGGTCCGACGTGCCCCTCCAAGCTTTTATCTTCCTGAATAATTGAACACAAAGATTATGCACTCCGATTACGTTGATGGACATGGACGAACTGATTATTATTAGTATTAATAAGAGCACGGGTTATGAGCATGCTTAATGATTACTATACCTGGAAAACTTGTGCATTATATCAAGTAGCATAGAAGCATTTATGTAAAGTGCTTATACATAAGAATGGATATATCATGTAGTATGTAAAGCAAATACAACATGGCTAAAATATATGGAGATAAGGGAATTGGGGAAGAAAATAACTACGAGCTAGATTGTGAGGCATTCATCTTCTGCAACAACTTTGCAACAAGGTCATTGTTCGCAACTGCCAATTTCGATTTGGCCTTCCGTGCCTTGCGTTTTTTTTGCACCTTAGGAAGTAAAGGTTTATACGTATTGATCAGCTTCCTTGCTGATGGCTTTGGCATCCCAACAGTTGCACCTGCTGCTTCCATAGACATAATTTCAGGGTCATTAAAATACGCCATGAGAACCCTTTCGATATCCTCGTCACTATACGTCTTGACATCGACTTTTGGGCGGGAACACCGTTTCTTTGGCGCTTTTTTTGATGCCACTTGTTGTTGCGGATTTGGTTTCGACAAACTAATCTGTGATACCCCAGCGTCTAATATAACCATGTCGTCTTTTCTTCTGCCGTATTGCCTAGGAGAGTACATTTCTTGATACTGTTCGAAGTCGCCCTCTAGGCCACCACCATTGATCTCCATATAATCGATCACGTTTCTATTGAGATGCGATGTAGTCGACATTTTGTAATAAACGCAGTAGGGGGTTTCAAAGTTGAGCCCTAATTTTTGCTAGTTGGGAAATTTTTGCTAGTTGGGTCCATTTTTGCTAGTTGGGATTATTTTTTGCTAGTTGAGATCTTCTGCTTGATATATCTTTTTTACGCTTAATTCATCCTCGTCATGGCGCAAACCCAAAAACAAAATGCGACTAATTCTCGCAAACACACGGCAAGACACTCTGCTTCAAGGTTGGATTCAAACGAATGATCCATTTCCGAGGCATGCCGAGAACAATTAACTTATACCATTGTCAGTGCATCCAATGCCGCTGTTTCTCCAGATTCTTCTAATAAGCGCGCTAAACCTGCTGCTCGTCGTAAGTCTACTAGTAAGCAGAAAAGGTATTGTTTACTGTCGAAGAAAGTTTATTTCGCGGTTTGTTTCCAAATATTGAAAGTAGAATGACAGGGTTCGTTTTGAGGAGGAGGATGTGAATCCTGAGGATGATGCGCAGGATGATGCGCAGAAAGCGAGCGGTCAGAAGAAAAAGCTGAGCGCCTATAATCGCACCGTTCGAGCACACTACCAAGCAATGATTGAGTGGCTACAGGTCCCTATCAATTTCAAATTGATTACAGGAAGTGCGGCAAGTGGCAAGCCAGTTGGTGGCCAAAGCCTGAAAAATAAACGATGCACATAACCAACTTGCCGAGTACGTCAACGAAAAAGTCAACATCCCCAATAATTACATTCTTTGGGACGAAAAATCAGCCGGCAATCGCTTCGCTGGATATCTGAGGAAGTTTAAAAACGAACTGGATGCCATGAAGAGGGGAACTGGATACGGGTTAACAGAAACCCACGTAAAGGCTGGACTGACACTCATTGTGCAAAGGAAGGAATATGAGTGCCCTTTCTTCGAAGACATGTTCGACTTATTCGAGTTCAAGCACAACATAGTTCCAGTAGCTGAAAGAGAATTCGGCAGTGTCCAGCAATCTACTTTAGCTCCTCTTCATTCTTCAGCAGACTTGGAAACTCCCAACGAAGCAGCTGGTCAACTGACCGAAGCGAACAGTTTGTCCCAGCGTCCTAGCTATCGTCAACCGGAGGATCTAGATGAGCTTGTGGATGATCTCGACGCTTACGTTCAACGTATCAGGGATGAAGAAGCAGCAGCTGTTGAGCCAACTGATGAATTGACAGCTGATGAACCGATCGTAACTGGAAGACAAGCACGTTCGAGAACGGAAACACCAGTTATGCATGATGACGATGAACCGAAACGGACCAGAAAGCGTGATTTTGCAAGCTCATACGTTGACGTTCAAACTGATCAGTTGAACTTGGAGACTAGACGTCTTGAGCTGGAAGAAAAACGGTTGAACATTGAGAAGGATGCTCAACAATTTCGGTTTGATCGGGAGGAAGAGAAGCATAGTGACGAAATTTACCTACGTAAGCTTGCAATCAAGGCAAATCTCGTCGGTGATCTTCTTAAATCTGGAATGGGCATGGATAAAGTCCAAGAAGTTTTGGAAACTTTCTTTGCTGATGATTTATTGTGAAAATAAAAAGTAACCTTATTCATATTGGGAAGATACAAAATCGTTAATGGCCTCCCTCCATTGTGATGCTGGCAAGCTAGAGCTTATTCCAGCCTCTTCATCTTCACTTGGTGGTGGTGGAAGCTTTTTTTCTTTAGGCCAGTCATCGTTTTCAATTCGTAGAAAGTTATGAAGAATTGCTGTACAGCCGATGACTTGCAATACTTTTTTTTTATCCTCCCGCGGTTCGTTGGTCCTGACTTGAACATGCATACCCTTCAGACATTGCCAGCGATTTTTCCAGATACCGAAAGTATTTTCGATAGCAACTCGTGCAGACCCAATATATGAATTGAACGTAATGTTGCGTTCGTTTCCTTTGGTAGCACTTTTTCTGTATGGTGTTAAGAGCCTCGTACTCAAAGTGTATCCTGCATCGCCGATCAAGTACTCGCCTGGAGAGAAATAATCTTGCTCGCGCCTTGCAATTGACATATCATTGTAGGCCACTGAATCACTAACAGAACCCGGACGGCCTGATTTGAGTTGTCGAATCATCAGACGGTCATCACAGATGGCTTGGACATTGAGTGCGTAAGTGCACTTTCGCGTAAAATACGCGCTCCCATCGGCGCCTGGTTTTTGCGAGTAGATAACATGGGTGCCGTCAATAAAGCCAACAACATTTAGAAACCCGTGCTTCTCCAGAATTCTAGCAGATATTCTTTGGCGCTCCAATGCATCTGGCCATGTAATATACTTCCCCTCAAGCGTCTCAATCGCATTTAGAACGCGCTGCATATATAAAGGGACGGTGCCATCAGCGATTCCCCATTCACGAGCAATATGGTCAACTGACGCGCCTGTGCCTCCGTGCGCCAATCGCGAAAGAGTAACACCGAGCTGTAACCACACTGGCTCTTGCTTGTTTTTCGAGTTGCTATGAAACCCTGGATGATCCTTGATCATCGGCTCCAGTTTTAGAAACGATGCTTTGTTCATACGAACAATCTTTCTAAACGTCTTGGCAGGCCAGGAAAAAAAAAACTCTCTTGAATGCTTGAGCTTAGGGATACTGATAGAAGGATTGAGGTAGCGATGCGCCAGAATTCCAGCCTTGATTGCACATAGATCGCTGATGTGCTTCTTTTCTTTCAATCGTTCGAGCGATCCATAGGGCAAGACCATTTCACGGTGCATTCGAAGCTTGATCACGAAATCGACTTGGGAAAGGGTCCATTGACAATCAGATGTTTTTGACATGGTGATCTTGTAAAAGGGGTAGAAGATGTGCGTAAAAAGCAGTGAAGAAGTAAAATCTAGTTGGTCTATCTAGCGTCTCCGGAGCTGCTAGATAGGATTTGCTAGTTGGCTGAGTCTATCTAGCAAAAATTGGCCCCAACTAGCAAAAAATGGTCCCAACTAGCAAAAATTTCCCAACTAGCAAAAATTGGAGCTCAACTTTGAAACCCCCTAGTGTGTATTGAGAGTAATAGTGCGTACAAGGAAGCATTCTAGACATCTTTTATACTTTTAGCATTGACGATTATAATAAGAGAGTACCAGTCCACTGTAGTTTTATTAACCATGAAAAAAGAATATAAAAACGTGTATATAGCTGACTTGATTACAGAATAAATTCCCGTGGAGTGATGGCAAAAAGAGGCTATAGACAACGAATGTATACGGTATTCAGGTAGTTTAAATACGTTGTACGACTACAAAAAGGCCACGAAATAAGGAATTATCAGACAAGGGTAGGTACGAAAAGTGTGTAGACGATATGCTCACATATAGATAGGCGAAGCGATTATAGAAAATGATGATAGCGAACGTATGTGTACGATATTCATGTTGAAAGCTATGTTGCGTGATTATTATGAAAGAATATGAAGAAGAAGCATAGTGCATGATTGTCATGCTAAAGTAGATTGACTAAACAGGACAAAAGATTACGAAATACGTGCAGTTGAATGCGATTACAGAACATAGATATGCTAAGTGACGATAGAGAACATGTGTGTACGATACTCATGTGGTATAATTTTGTTGCGTGATCACAAAAAGAATACGAACAAATAACTCAACACATAATTATCATGCCAGAGTATGTAGATTTATTAAGCATGACAAAAGATCGCAGGAAACGTGCAGGCAGCATGCTTACACAGTGAAAGTATGCTAAATGGTGATAGTGAATACGTACTTGCAATGCTCACGTCATCAGAGTAAGTTGACCAAACACGGCGAGAGATTATGGAAAACGTGCACTAAATATGGTTACAAAGTGTAGATATGTATGCCAAGTAATTAAAAAAAAACATTGATAAAAAAAGGTATCGTCACAGTACTCACATATGTAGCATAGCTAGGTTATGTGTGATTATAATAAAAGAATACAAACCAAGCACATTGTAAATAATCATCGTACCTGATTAAGCATGACAAGAGATTATGGAAAGTGCGCAAGCAATATGCATACAGGATTTAGATATGCCAAATAATTATCTAGAATAATCATGAAGAACGTGTCTATATTATGTTTCGATAACGTGGTTAGGTGGCGTGACTATGGTAAAACGATACGAGTAAAATGTATGATGTATGATTGTCATATCGAAGCAGCTTTACCAAGCATTACAGAAGGATAAGAAAACGTGTACTGTGAATAAGTATTAGCTACTTAGTTATTATAACCGGCAGTACTACCAAATTATAGCATAAAAGTATACAAAGAGTCTATGTGTAATGACTGTGGTTGCAAATTTAATTAAAAGATTACGTATAATACTTCATAGTAAGAATAATTATCTAACCTTGTGTTTTCTAAAATGTCACATTTTCGTATTCTATTATTTGAATGCTTCTGGTGATCTCTTGTTGTGTTTAACAATTTTTTCTAGTATGACAATTATTCTCTATGCACTGTGTTTGCGTCCTTTTACCATAGTCACGCCACCTAACTACGTTTTCGAAACATGATACAGACATGTTCTTTATCATCATTCTAGGTAATCCTTTGGCATATCTACATTCTGTAAGCATATGCTTGCGCACTTTCCATAATCTCTTGTCATGCTTAACCATGTACGATGATTATTTACTATGTACTTTGCTTGTATTCTTTTATTATAATCGCACATTACCTAACTATGCCACATATGTAAGTACTGCGATGACACCTTTTTTTATCAATATTTTTTGTAATTACTTGGTATACGTATCTACGCTTTGTAACCATATTTATTGCATGTTTTCCATAATCTCTCGCCGTGTTTGGTCAACTTACTCTGATGACGTGAGCATTGCAAGTACGTATTCACTATCACCATTTAGCATACTTTCACTGTGTAAGCATGTTGCCTGCACGTTTCCTGCGATCTTTTGTCATGCTTAATAAATCTACATACTCTGGCATGATAATTATGTGTTGAGTTATTTGTTCGTATTCTTTTTGTGATCACGCAACAAAATTATACCACATGATTTTCGTACACACATGTTATCTGTCATCACTTAGTGTACCTATGTTCTGTAATCGCATTCACTTGCACGCATTTCGTAATCTTTTGTCGTGTTTAATCAACCCTTCGGGAGTGACATGTATTTTGCTGGTATTCTTTACCGTAATTACGCTGTGTAACCATATTGTGTAAAATACCGTGCACGCACGTTTTCTATATCTTCCAAGCATATGTAGCATTATAAGCTATTTATGTGTCATAATTATATCGTGTACACATATGCTATATTTATTGATATCAACTGTTTTAGCTCGCTAAATATGATAGCTAGTATGTAAATACTGATATGTTCTGTGACCCTTTCTCAGTCAAACGTGATTTAAAGCTTTATATTTTCACTAGACTTGGCAATACAAGAAATACTTTTATTACTGTCCGTTCCGTATTCTTTCTATCTCATCGAGTACTAAATAAAATATCCTTAGTGATGCATAATATAATTTTACAAAAGTCACGTACTTTTCTGTTCTCTGGAAGAAAGTGGCACCATATCAGCAGCATCTTCCACGGAATCACCATTTGTATAGTGGCGGATTCGATTTCCAGTGAAATCGTACCCATGGTCCGGCGTTAACATAATGCGCATTCTAGTACACAGTTTCATATAATGCATCTGCCACGTAGGAGTTCTTGGGTGCGTGAGATACAATGCGGGGTACTTGCAGTATACGGCCCATCTATCATGGCGACATTGACCACATATTCCTTGGGATTTGATAGCGTATACTTGGAACCCATGACAAATTTTGCCATTGACGAAGCAGCGAACGCAGACATTTTTAGGTCGACGAAAAGCATAATAGTCGAATCTACGCGATCGTGGTTGTCGATATATTAAGTCGATGGAAGCTCCGATTGATATAAAAAAAGGTCGTCGATATGTTGAACGTTCATCGTAATTAAGTGAAGTATTAGAGGAAGAGGAAGAAGAGGAACGGAATTAATTATCTTCTGTTTACGGTGTTACCTATTGAAGTAGCCTGATGTCATCCCTCTTTACAACTTCCATTTTTTTGCACCAAATCTTTCACATTTATCCTACTTACTTCCATCTTATATTTACATATTACTTCGAACATCTTTCTCATCTGTTCTTTTTTAAACTGGGTATAACTATAGAAATAGTATAAATATCCTGGATTTCGAAAGAAAACACAGCAGTTAACACACACCTGTTAAACATATTCTTAACTAGTAACTGTCGTGTAACAACGTCGTCGGTTACGAATTGATAATCATGTGTAGGCATAACTCATATGCTCTATTCACATAATTATTACTTTGTTACTTTATTACCATGTTTCCTGTACTCTTTTGTTATGTTTAAAACGTACTTTGTATAACGACAAAATATTTAAATAAAGCTTTTTTTTTGCCAGTTCTAAAGCATTTAAACTTTATTTTTTAAAAATTATCATGCAACCCAATTTTTACTACTACGAATCTGGCAAGAAGTACTACCGTGAAGTGCCAAACGAAATGGAAGAAGTTGTTCGTGACAATTGTACCGGCCTTCAGGCTAGTTCATCGACTGCTGTGCAAGAAGATGAATATGTTTGGACGCTTCGTTATAAGCAAGATACCGTCGCAAAATTCGTTGACAGCCTACAAAATGGAAAGGCCAAGAACGTCCATCAGGCATACCAGAAGAGCCATATTGGCAAGTCAACCGCCTATAGACTGAAGGACATGATGATTGCGAAACCAGATGTCACTCCTGGACTCAAGCCACGAAATAAGGTTCAATCTATCGAGCTCTCCATTGAGCAGAAAAGCTTTCTTGCTGCATATGTTGAGCACTACAGTCCACGTGTTGTTTTAAAGGAGGTAATAAGTGCGTTCATTAAGAACTTCAGAGGTAAGTCATAATCTATTGATCCAGGCAATGTCAGTAACTCGATGAACGTCTAGAACAACCAGTTACCAATAATACGATCCAATCCTACCTGAAGCAAAACTATGCGTTTGTCCTCAAGATTGCGTCCCAACCAGAAATTCCAGAAGAAGATCGATCCTTGGTCTACGAAGAACGGGTGAAATTTCTGAGAGCCCTACGGGATAACCAAGTGGACTACGGCAAAAACTGTGTTTTTCTGGATGGATGCAAACTATCCAAAGACGAGGTCAAGATTGCCACCAAAGAAAGCAAAAAGAAAAAGGACACCTTTATCTCGTTAGGCAGCTTTGTGTGCTTCTGTGCTGACGGTGTGCTCGGGTTTTCGCAGGAAGCATTTCTAGCACCGGCAATGAAGAAACGCCCGAATGTTGAGATGGTTGGACCCGCTCAGGGTACAAGACTTGACCATTTCCGACTGTTTGTTGCTGAGGTGATTCGAATTCTCGAGGAACCTCAACAAACTAGACACTACTTTGTCATGGAGAATTTTTCCTGGAGCTCTGATTGGAAGGTCATTGAAGCAATCGTAAAGGCCGGCCATACTCCAGTGATCGTTCCTGCAAAATCGACCTTTTTGATTCCCAGCATAGCCTTTTGGCAGAAGGTGAAGAATGAGATGCGAAAAGCTCCATTCAGGAGTCCTAAGGACGATCTTGTGGAGCGCATAAAGCAGGTGGTTTGCTCAATCAGCCACAGTGACTGTCAGACTTGGATAGCTGAATGTATGATGATGTTTGAGGATTACCATCCACAGGAATAAAAGTCCAATATTGTTCACTGGAAATGACATGTGCTCCTTTGCTTTTTTGCATTGTTAAAAACTGTTTTTGGACTGAGGACTCTTTTTCCCGATATTTCAACCCTTTTACGGTTACTGTGTGCAACGCTTTCTATGGATCATCATTCTCCCGTCCAATAAACGTCGTTTCCAACACGATTTCCAATCTCCACGCTGTCCAATTTCCTTTTTGCCTCGAAAATTTTTCTCATTTGGAACTGAAATGACTGTATAGCGATGGGCTTCTGATTTTCAAAATAGCAAGGTAATGAGTGTGATATCAACTGCGACACTCCTTTTTAATCCCCAACTCAACAATCCCATTCAAAACAACATTAATTATGCGATGCTCCCAAAACTTCGTCATAATTATTAATAATCCTGCCAGTTCCCTCAACCAGCGACTCTTTGTTTCAGATAGTTCTGGTTTCTCGCAATCGCCGCCAGGAACAGGAATAGCAATCCACACAACATTACAATCTCTACTCCCTGCCCTATTTGGTTCCTCACGTCAGTTTCTTCTGTTATGAATTCGGCATTAACGACATATAGCATTGCACCTTTTTCTATGTCTTATTGTTGATATGACGCCGTCGCTATTGTGCTTTATGTAGACGTACTAAATTAGTACACAAACCAGAGCAGTTCGCACTTCACAAACGTATCAAACATATTGATATCAGAAACACCAATTATGTCAACCTCGTTTATGTTTCAGCCATAGCAATACAAGGCAGCCATTTGCATTTTTCACTTATGATGCCATACATATGCACAGTCGTCTCGTATAAACATAAAAAAGGGCTCATCGCTGGTGCATGGTCGTCGAGTACACATTGTATCTCGATACTCGCGCACCAACGATGAGCCCTTTTCTGAAACTTTTCATTCTTACACAAGATCAATAACTTGGTGACAGACCCTTAATTCCGCCAATTAATTAATCAGCCACAACGCTTTTGTTTCTTGCCGATACCAAGTGCATCGCCTTCAGCAATGCAGCCTCGACTTTTCAACCTCATTTACATCTTCATTTCAGTTACTAGCTTCTCATGATTATGACGTGCGACATTTGCAACAATAAATAAGACACATCTTTTTAACGTATGCTAATGCCTTAAAATTCTGCATTTGTTTCTAATTCATTCCATTTCATACCAACACATATCTGTTTCACACTGGCATATATCCATTTTTCACCAATACCATGATTTTCATATTTGAGTGCTGTCCTGAAGAGCGTAATTCCCCAAAAAATATTACTTTCGCTAATTGTACCAAGTCATTGCATCTATTCTTCTCGGGTCGGATATCCGGTATGGGCCTTCGGGTCTTACGGGTCTTTTACGGGTACGGGTCGACTTCTTCAAAGCCGGGTATGGGTTAGCCGATACCCGACCCAATACCCGAAATGCGATACCCTAATTAAAATACACACAGCATTTGATAGATATGTAATAGTATTATTTTTCTCTATCTCGTATTCCTACTAAATAGTAAGATACTTAACCATTATTTATCAAGTATATGTATAACAAATTATCGACAGGGATTTTTACATAACAGTATGTTTTTTAATAGGATATGTATACTTCTTTCATAAGACATTTCAGTAGTATTTTTTTGGATAGTACTTTAATGTCCTGTGTGTTCGACCTGTTTGTTCAATAAGCCATTTGTTCAATAATACGCTTATTCAATGACACGCTTATTCAATGACACGTTTGTTTAATGATACGCTTATCTAATACCGTTGAATAAGCATATCACTGAATAAGCATATCATTGAATAAGCATATCATTGAATAAGCATATCATTGAACAATCGTATCACTGAATAACCATATCATTAAATAAGCGTATCATTGTACAAATATTCTATTATCTAAAACACTGTTCTATAAAATACTATTAAATAGAAACACAATAACGAAAAAAAGATGAATTGACAGTTTTTCGTCTTTTTTTTTCGTTATTGTGATACATGCTAACAAACCTAATTGCATCCTACTGGATACCGTGCTTGCTAGAACAGAAGCTTTTGAGGAAGACATTTTATTAACTTTCGAAATGCCAACTACTTCATGAAATGTAGTCAGAGTCAAAATATGTTTGTAATTCGTTTTAGAATACATAAATTTCCTTAAATATCTTTTATTATCCTTTCTTACTATTTGAAATCCAAAGATCGTTCTGTACATCACTAAGAGATGGCTTCATCGTCTGACGAGATAAAAATAGGCATGGATGCATCCCCAATTACACCATCCTGCAATTTGTATTCGTCGTTCTCCAGCACCCCAGCCGCATCCTCCAGATTATCTTCAGCCTCACTGTCCATATTTTGAGGCAACAGCATATGAAGAACAACAGTTTCACCAGAAAAAAGATGCAAAGAGTATGGAATCTTGGTGCTCAGGAAAGATTGGAATTCCAAAACGGTGCCTGGATGCAGTGCTTGTGCAATAAGGTTCGTCACAAGCAAGCCCGTGATACGAACTTTTCTTTTTGGAGCACGTTGAACAAGGTCCATCTGGTCATGCTTTTGCTCTGGTAAAAGTTGCATAAAGCGGTCCAACATCAGCATGAAAACGTATCCAGAAACTTCCTTAATCATTCCTTCTAGTTCTGGTGTGCTGTTTTCTGAAGTATCGACGAAATCTAACTGTGCCTCGTGAAGCAAAAAGCTGACAGCAGCAGCACTGCGAACATTCTCCCCAAAGAAATCCATATTTCTGTGATACCCTTTGAAAAATTTGGTCTTCAGATCTATGAAGCTCATTCTAATGTCGAAAAGGCTTTTCGTTTGCACCATTATGATTGCGTTTTTGAAACGATTGCGATGGTTGTCCGTGCTTCGAATGTCGACTCGATTGCGTTCTCAGTAACGTGCGTTAACATCCATCTACATCATTTCTTCTATAAGTACTTGTTCATGACATAGATTGCTGGATGCGCTTACAGTGCAGCTAGTGAAAAATTTTGTAAATAACAAAGTTAAGTCCAGGGCCTGTCTTTAACTTGTATTATTACACGTGTGTTATCTGGTTTAGATAGTGATAGAAGAACAAATAGAAGAGACAATAGGAATCCTTTGAGACACGGATTTATTCTGAATAACAGATCGAGTTCAACTATTAATTCAATATTCCTTTTATACTGAGCAATACGTTGTACGGATTGCACCATCCATGATTCTAAGTGACAATGTAGTACGGATTGCACCATCCTTGATTCTGAACGCGCATTAAGCTGAGTGCGACTCGGTATTTTAATCTTCCATTTTCGGACTTAACTCTTGGACATCACAACACGGTTACACGACAAAGCTGTGATGACCCTCTAATTATAATCTATTCTAAGAAAACACGAGCAATAGCTTAGGTATGTTGCGACAAGCTTTATTATTGAGTGTAAGATGGACCTCGTTCTATATATCAAAGCACCAGAGAAAATAGCTTGCCTTCATTATGCAGTTTACAGTCATGTTTATACCTTAATTCGCTTATCTGCCATGACTTCATCCAGTGACCACCAATATTAGACATACTATATTTATTACGATGAGTATGTGCTTATCAGAGTAATAGAATTTGGGGTAATGCAGTGCCACAGTTCCCGAAATATACTCTAGATATATCACTACACAGTAACGCGTTCTTCCCATAAACCCAACTCGATCCTAACGGCAAATAACCTAGTCAACTAATCCAGATTACTTCACTTACCGTATGACTTTTATTGCCCAATTCTACCACATATAATGACCGTAGCATCTGTTAATCAATTACACGAAATGTTAGTATTATGCAATTCATCTTCCCGACTGAACCGTATGCTTAAAGAGCTTGAGAGGGATACTAAAGTATAACCTACTGACCATTCAGGTGCAATGATTTGGTAAAAATAAAAAAGGGTGGATCTATATACTCGTTAGCATTGCTTTTACTCGTGATGATACTATCGATGTACTCACTTATTGCGATTCACTTGTTAAATCGCCCAAGTCGATTTCCAGTTCTTCTTCTTCCTCTTCTTCTTCTACTCTTCTTACTTCATCGTCATGTTCTCCCTCTAAACAACAGCGACGGCAGTTGCAATGTCATCTATAGATGGTACATATGCGGTGTCCGGATCTTCATCAATGGCAGAATCTTGGCCAGAGAGAACCAGAAAATCAGGCTGTCTTCGTAGCCATCTTGCTCTGCATGAGCCCTCCTTGATGTGGAGCAGTGCTTTTTCTTGCGTCGATAGCCATTGCTTCAAATGGTTATGTCGCTGCTGCAAGATGTGCACACGTGCCTTATCTTCCTAGTCCGAGCTATGTTCCAGGGTGCGCAGCGCATTATTGATCGCGTCAAGGTTCGTTTTTCTGTACGTTAGCACGTTTGTCGCCTCTCGCTATTACGATAGATATACGTAAATATGCAAAGTTCAATTTGTATATCAGGATCTAGCTACCTGCACCATTTGCATTTATTCCAATGCACGGTTCCGGCGATGGAATGCTTCAAACGGCTTGTTTGTGCGATTTTCGATGTTTGCACTGGCTCGGAAAGATCCGTTGCGCGATAGCACCTCTTTAGTATCCAATGGCATTGGAGGAACTTCAGATGGTACATCTTGCCTGCCCGGTGTTGTCCTCTCGTTAGAATATATTATCCTTGATGTATTCGATTACGACAAACCTTCAATAAATGCACTTCGTGTACTGTTATACACGTCAACAGCATTGTTATACATGCCAACTGCTTTTTGCACTGCTGCTGCTGCTTGCTTCTGCGTCCTTGTAAGTGCGACAGTGCGGGCTTGCCCTAATAATGTTACCATATATTTAGAATATAGTATTAAATTCACTATAAATATACATTACCAGAGTACTTTTTCCACATACTTACACGAACGAGGTCGTATACAACAACAGCAGCACGAATGCGCTCATATGTATACTATATACGCTTGCTGTGCTTTTCTAGGGCGGTCTTTGGGCGGTTGGCTGGGCGTTCGAGGGTTGGATCAAGAGTCTTGATCAAGGTGATCCACTCAGCTACTAGATTTCGCTGTCTATTGAGAGACAGGGCCTGCAACTGCTTACAGGCATGCTGATAAACAGCTGCGGCTGACTGCCATCTCTTGACAAGCGAAGCACCTAAGAAGCATACCAGAAACACAGAAGCGTTTTGGATATGCAATTTACCAATCTTCTCAATCTTCCTACTAGCATAGTAGTTTAGGCCCAAGGTCAAAACTAACAGGCGATTTTCCAGGGACATGTATCTTGTACTGGAGGCATATCCACCAAGGAAAGACCACAAGCGCTCAAGACACTCCCCATCTGATAAACTGAACCCATTACAAGCATATGGATGATGATCTGCTTGGCAACTGGGTTCATGGCCGAAGATATGGAATATACTTACAGCTAGAGGAGCGTCGGCTATACCGCTTAATTCGACAGTATCCTTTTAAAGAAAAGGATGGGAAATAAATTTTTTTAGCATACAATCGTAGCTTTATTACTTATCTGACAGCTTACCGAGAGTGCAGGACGCAGACGACAGGCTACATCATACATTATGGCGATGTGTGAGCCGTGCTTCTTTACAATCTGGTTGAGAATGCTTGTAACATCGTTAAAGCTAATGGTTTTACAGTAAATAGTTAGTACATCCGCGGCTATAATAAATTGTTGCGTACCTCTCGCCAGGGGTGATGATGTTCGTCATCTGCAAAGGGACCTCGTGGCGGCACATTGCACCAACTACACCCTTGATCCGAAGACCTTTCGCTTTGTTGCTGCTGCTCTTAGCTCGGAGTGCCCGATAGCCAGGACAGCCAACAGTTGCCTGTATGTTATATTTAGCATATAGCGAAAATAATCCCCTTTATACGGTATATCTGCTGCTGCCGAGCAATCCTTTCTTTGTCAGCTTGCCAATAAGGCCCTTCAACATAATCGTTGCTTGGGTCGTTATCGACTCGGTGGCTTGCGACGCGATCGAACTGGCGAAGTGAGCTATTGCCATCCACATTTATGATAAGCCTGTCCCCGTTGGGATCCGCGGCCTAATAATGATACACCATAAATATCATCATCTGTTATTTCATACAGCAAAACTTACTTTCGGTCCACAAGCAGGACAAGGCACCGTCTTCTTTTGTGCTTTGGTCAAATGAACTTTGCACAGACAATCGACGTCAGCATCCACCATCAGCATAATCCTTTGGTAAGCAGGAAGTATGCTCCCAAGGATGTTGGCAATTGAGCGAGGGAGAGGATCCTAAACTTATTTTAACTACAATATTATCATTAGGAATATTATTTACGTACCTCGCTATTACGATGGATATTTTCAATATACTCAACTATCTTTGAAATGGAAACTTGAATGTCAATTCTTAGAACTGACATTCGTTCCATCAAAGATAGATGGATGGCAGAATTAGGATCGATAGGGCTGGATGGGAACATATGATGCTCCAACAGAGTAATTGGCAGTGATGCTACCCCCAAACTGTTGTCACAGTAGTTCACGTCTATCTTCTTTGTACCTATGGTAATAATAATACAGAACCAGCTCTTCATCAGTATCTACACAGTACAAATCCACTTTATCGGCAATTACCATAGTCGAAGATACACGTGATCTGTTTGACATGTGGAATCTCCACGGAGCAAGTACATCGGCGCGTAACTAGTTCGTACGTACGCGAGTCTGGATTACCATGTGCGATCTCATGCAAGTACGCCTTCTTCAGATCGCCGTATGAGTTAGCCCAGTTGATGGCTGTGCTATCACTGGCGGTCAACTGAGCACTCGCCACAGTATATGTTCCTGAGAAAGATGGTCGGCGATGGTTGGCGTTGGGCAACTGACGTTCTTCGCTAACTGGAAAAGCTGCAGAAGCAATTGATTGCGAGTGCTGAGCATCAACCATGGGAGCTGCAGCCACTTCATCGCCTTGGCTTACGGAAAAAGTTGGAGGTGTGGAAGCCAGAGGTGCGTCATCGTCACCAAAATCCAACTCAAAATCGTCGTAATCCATTGATTCATGACGTTGCGTCTCGGTCTCCTCGAAGTTGCGATGTTCATCAACGATTGCCGAGTGCGTCGAATCGTTGTTGCTACGAGTTGGTAGTGCGCCATCATGGAAAGCAGAGCTCACAATTGTAATGCGAGGTGCTTTTGAGGGCGACAGCTCCACTTCTTCACCATCCTCAAAGAAAGAGCCGCTGGTAGCGATGCAGCGTTTGCGTGCTTTTCTAACATATATGTCGCTCATAGCAAGTAGATAAATATTAAGATAGAACAAGAGTAGCTTGATAACGCTTTGTTTATTAATTTTAACCGCTGAGAGGATTTTCTCGCTATACTGCTATACTCAGCATGACGGATAGGTGCCAGATAGGCGCCCGGATAGGTGGCAGATCGTAAGCCACTCGGTAATCCGCCAATTTTTTTAGTTGATAAAGTGTTAGGATTCTGAGCCAGATTAGGTGGCTTCTTGTTATCATACAGTGGAACCCTGCTTTTTTCACCCCCACTTTTTGCACACCTCCGCTTTTTGCATCAAGCTTGGGCAAAAACTCGCTCAGTACTTAAGAAAATTGCACACCCCGCTTTTTGCACTTTGCACTTCCAAAATTGGGATGTGCAATTTTCCGCTTATATTGTATTTCCATATATCTGGCTGCTGATAGCGAGATTCGAATGGAGTAGCTTCATCTATAACACGTGGCAGAAGTATACTGTTTTTATTGGTTGAAAAAAGATGTCAGCACCGATTGGCTTGCCCGACTCTTCTTATGAAAATCATCGCGCACTTTCCGCAAGTCATCTTTGAGTTTTCCATGCTCTAGTTCGTTCAAAACACTAAGCACACTATCAATCATACTGGCTTTTTCTTTAAACGTGTACTCTGGAATGAGGGAAGCAACAGTATCCTGCTGCTGTGACTCATCACCTGCTTCTACGGAAGATTCACTTGCAAGCTTGTCGTATTCCCGACATACACCGTTATCCATGGTTACATGCTTTTCCTTAGTCCTTGTTTATATCCGTTGTTATTGAGACATCAACAACCGTACAGTTATCGATTGCCTTATTCGCTTGCATGTGCAACCTTGACCCGGCTTTACCGATCATGCAGGGCAACTCCGTTAACTAAGGCTTTGTATGACCTTCGGCCTCATTAACATTAAACGGCAAGGTCATTAGAGACTCGGCGATAACATGGATCTTTGGACTATTAGACAAAAGTATTCATCTTCTCCGTCTCGACTCATCATCATTATAAATAGAGAGTAGTTTTCCTCAATAAAACATTATCTTATTTTTGGTCTCGTCTTTCGAAAGCCTTTTTCTCATTAAGCGATACCACAAAGCTCCTCCTCGAGGAGAGTACTGATAATTTTATCATTGGAAAGCACTTGATGACAAGCACTAGCTTCCTCAAGTGGATTTGTGTCAAAGTCTATGGCTTCTGCAGAATCTTCTCCATAAATGTGATTCAAATGGTCACGGATCTGATTCAGTGCTACTTCTTCTGCTGCATCTAATCCAACATCAGTACCCTCACCCTCCCCATCCAGCACTTTCGTTTTTCTAAAGCAGTTGGTGATAGTGGTTGGTGTAACCTTATTCCAAGCACAATGTGCCCACCTAAGACCTGTAAGGACGTCAACACGAAATGTGTTTCCATCATTTGCAGTAAGGCCTTTCTCCATGCGAAACTTGATCTTTTCATATGCATGTTCATACTGTAGATTCCTATTGATTTAATAGCAGATAAATTAAATTACTGTCAAATTATGTTAGGCAGATAATGACAACATACTTGGCGTGCACTTTAAAGCTCTTAATGATGCCAGCATCGGCTATGGTGTATTATAGGTCCCACGCGATAGCGCCTGAACTAGCAGTCACACCGTTACCATATTTGGACCACATGTTACCACGCATCTTGGCATCTCAGAACATAAAACAGAATTCCAAAAGAAGAAAAACTCATGACGTTCTGCGTGTTTAAAAAGTATGTATAGGTATGAAAAATTTTTATCAATTCTTACTTTTTTGCTAATCTTGCTTTAATATTATATACTACTTGATTAAATGCTTATATACCTTATTAGAGTACTTTTTTCTGCTCTATTTAGTGGAGCTATTTGTGAAACATTTTTTTCTAACATATTCATGAACTTTTATACTTATAGAAAGATCAAATTGATAAAATAATACATAAGTAAAATATCAGCATAAGTGTGTTTATAGAAAGAATATTCTCATATGGGTGTGTATGTGAGAAAAATATAATCCTGTGTGTGTGTGAAAAGAATATTCTCATATAAGTGTGTATGTGAGAAAAATATCATCCTATATGTGTGTGTGGAAAGAACGTTATCATATGAGTGTGTATGTAAGAAACATATCATCATATGCGTGTGTGTATGAGAAAAATATTATCATATGAGTGTGTATGTGAGAAAATATCATCATATGTTTGTGTATGGGAATAAAATCATCATATGAGTGTGTATGTGAGAAACGTATCATCATATATGTGTGTGTGTGGGAAGAATATTATCATATGAGTGTGTATGGGAAGAATATTATCATATGTTTGTGTATGGGAAGAATATTATCATATGTTTGTGTATGGGAAGAATAAGTCATTGTCTGTGTAATTGTGTATTTGTGGGAAAAATATATTATAAAGCTAGTATAGGAAGACGTATCAAAACCACAGGTCCGTCGAGGTCCGCGCAAGTCCAGTGAGGTCCTAGAATTTAAACACAGAAAAGAATTTTAGGTGCACGTACAAATCTTTTTTATGGAAAAATATGTGCATATTTTTACCTGAGGTCCACAGACATATGCACCTTAGTTTTGTTACATTTTACTTCTTTAATCTAGAATCATTTCTTGCATGACCACCATGTCTGGTTCAATTTCGATGATTTTGGTAATCAAGCAAACAGAGATTGAATTCCCTCATGCATATACAATAGTTGTGT